>NCKU01002920.1:0-16923 GCA_003675995.1 Dinothrombium tinctorium | reverse complement strand
TCTTATCTTAACAATTTTTCGATTATCTTTTCACTAAGGCAAAAATAAATGCCACAACACTATTGTATATGCTTATCTTTACTTTCTTAGTTTAAATTTTCTATTTTAATTTTATATTTTAAATTTTAAATTCAACTTTTAAATTCATAATTGAAAATGCAGTTTATGAGCTTCATATAATTTAGATTTGAATTGGTAAGAATTTGTAATTTGACATAATTTCGTACAATTTTTGTGATTTCGACGATTTGGTGTTTCATTTTCAAATTTAATGATTTTTAATAACAAAATTTTAAAGAAAAAAATATTTATTACGTCATATAAATGTTTGATTGACACAGATCAGAGCATTGAAAAAATTGGTTTAGCACTAAAATTCTTAGCCTGGTAATGAGTTTTACAAAATATTGAAAAAGCAGCGCGAAGCTCGTGGAGTTTCGACGAAAGAAACGGTTTTGTAAGGCATGCGGTTTTGCCGAGATCGTTTAAAGCGAAGAAACGAACAAAGCGAGTTAGCGAAAACGCAAGTTTTTGTCGAATGGTTCTCAATGTGCATTGAGTACAGTGTTTTCAAGCACAATAATTGCTATGGCATTGTCGATAGCCTAATTGGTCACGCTTTGCTGCGAGAATTACGATGATTTACGAGTGTAACTCTTCGTAGCTTTTATAGTTTGCCTTGCTTTTCACTTTGTATTTGTATTCACTATATATATTCACGTGTAAATGTAAGCAAAGTGAAATATAATAATATCGATAATGGAGTATATACGAACGGTTGAGTTAAGCAAAATTTAAAATTTTTTGCTGAAAAAAAAATTTGAATTGACCTACTTCCATTTGATGTGCAGGAAAAAGATGACAAAGAAAAATGTTTTGATAAAAAGCTAAATGCAGGAAAAAGCAGATGATAAAGTAGCGCAGTGGATAAATGGAAAGAAAGCTCAACAAAAATTATTAAATTTTAGATTTCTGCAAATATTCTTAATAATTTAAATTCTTATAATAGAAGTGAAAATGAAAAAAATGTAAATTATCGCAAAACATCCTTGCAGGAGCTTAAAGATGTTTTCGAACATGACAAAATTATCTGAAATGTAAAAAATTAAAACAATTTGAAAGAAGATTGCATAAAATATGAGCTAAAACACGAGTGAAAACACAAGATAAATGAAAAGATGAATGCGAATGTGTAAAATTTGTGATTTTAGTGAGCCAAGTGCTGAGAGACAAAAGGATTTAAATTTAATTGTTTGTTCTCATGATCATTGTTCATTGTTTTCATCTATTCAGTCTAAACAAATAATTGACATTGACACTAAAATTCAAATGAATTTTTATATTTGTTTTGTTGTGGAAACACGAGTTAAAAAAAATTGAAATATCTCATGCAAAGCTCATGGTTAATAAAATATGTTTTAATAATCATTTGAATTTAATTCGAAAAATGAAAACATGTGATTGCGATCACTCAACGTTATTTCACTAACATCAAATTGAAAATGTTGTTTTCATTATCATATATCATGTAAACATTTAATTGAATTGTTCGCTGGCATAAAAAATTAAACTGCAATTCGATAGGCGTTTTTCATGCTGAAATTACATCTTTTAGAGAAGGAAAGCTAATAAATAAGTTTGATCATTTAAAACAGGATTCAATATGCGAATTCATTTCGTAATCTGAAAATCATTTCACTTTTAAGCAACATTCAATGCAAAAAATAAATTTTAAATTTCATCAATTAAAGTTTTTTCAATTATTCTTTTGTTTTAAAAATGACGAAAAAGCAAAGTTTCGATGTTATTTGTGAACACGAGAAAAATCAAATCAACTCGAAAGAAGAGATGTTGGAGAAGAATAAAGGACTTAAAGGCGATTACTTAAATCTTTTTCTGCTTTTGATTCTCTACTTTATGCAAGGAATTCCGATCGGAATTGGTGAAGTGATTCCGCTGATTTTGGTCAACAAAGGCGTCACTTACGATAAGCAAGCGCTGTTCAGCTTAGCGGCCTGGCCCTTTTCACTCAAACTTCTTTGGGCACCGATTGTGGACTCAATTTACGCGAAACGATTTGGCCGACGCAAGACATGGTTTGTGCCTGTTCAATATGGAATCGGATTTTTCCTTGTCTTACTGGGACTCACCAGTAAGCAGTTACTAGGAGATGCTGATGCAAAGTCCTCGCCGAAAATGGTGCTTTTGACGATAATATTCTTTTTGCTCATTTTTTTAACCGCCACGCAAGATATCGCAGTCGACGGCTGGGCACTGACTTTGTTGTCAAAACACAATATTCACTATGCTGCCAGTTGCAACTCAGTTGGGCAAACTGTTGGCGTTCTTTTCGGCAATACAGTTTTTCTCGCTCTCGAATCTGTTGATTTTGCCAATAAATGGCTTCGCAAAACGAAATCGGACACGGGAATCGTTACGTTCGAGGGATATTCACTCTTTTGGGGAATGGTTTGTCTTATTGTGACTACCTGCGTCTGGATTTTTAAGCGAGAAAGAGATGAAATCACCGAATGCGGGGAAAGTAAAATAAATGTGATCGAAACTTACAAAATGCTTTGGCGCATACTTTGTTTGCCCAGCGTAAGATGGTTTGCTGTCGTACTTCTTACTTGCAAAATTGCAACTGCAACTTCAGATTCGGTCACTTCATTGAAATTGGTAGAATATGGATTAAAGCGGGATAATATCGGCATTTTGCGTTTGCCATTGATTCCTATTCAATTAATTCTACCTTGGCTTGTGGCAAGATTTACGAGGGAAAATCCGATGAAATCGTTTTACTTCATGTACCCATTTCGCTTATTAATTGCATTTACTTACGCTTTCGTCGTGTGGTGGACAAGTGTGGCGAAAAGCACCGATGGTTCTTTTAATGTTGAATATTACATTGTTTTAGTGTTTGCTTTTGCAATTGTGATGGTTTCAGGTTATTGCACTGATATGGCTTTATGGGCATTCAACGCACAAGTTTCCGATCCATTGATCGGCGGCACTTACATGACATTATTGATGACATTAACTAATTTGGGAAACAGGTGGCCATCAACAGTAGCTCTTTATTTCGTCAAAGTTCTTACATTTCGTTGGTGTCCGAACGATGGCTTCTTTTGTAGCAAAATAGCTGAAACAACAATCAATAAATTAAATCAAACGAATTTATCGATAAATTCAAGTGCTTTAAATCAAAGTAATACCAGCGAAACGATCGATCAGTATTTAAATTCAACTATTCCATTTGTTAAAGATCAATTAGTAGACGGTTACTACGTTGAAATCGTAATTTCTCTCTTCATCGGAATTATTTGGATCCTGCTAATCCATTCGACAATCAAATGGCTGCAATCACAACCGAGTACAAGCTGGCGATGTAAAGTAAAAAACAAAAGCGATGGAACAAAATTATGAATTTTTGTGTTATTTGAATTAAATCAACATAAATAAAATAATGAGCATAACAAATTTTTTTTAAATATTTTTAATTCACTATCACTTAAAGCAAAATATTTGAAATCATTTTTAAAAATTTTTGAATATTAGTAGAAATGTTATAGGGAGGGAAATGGCAAATATTTTAGGTGAGGCTAAACTAGTAATCGTTTTATTTGTAACATTTTTAATTTTTTTAAAAGTTTTTAATTTTAAATATAACAACATTTTAAATTAATATTCGGTTTTTTTAAAATCTACGATTAACTCTTCTTTAATTTAATTAGTTTAGTTAAATGAATATTTAATACTAAAGAAACACGATATATGAAGGTAGATTATTTTAACGAAGAGTGAGCCTTTTAATTAAAATTCACAAAAAGTATTCAAAATTGTTGAACGCAATCAAAGAACTATAAAAAATTAAATAAATAAAAAATTTAAAATTTAAAATAATTATGATAATGAAACAAACCAGCAAAGTGTAACTAATTTCGCGAAATTCTTTTGAAAAGTTTGTTATTTTGTTTTAAGATTTTATCTAGAGATTTAATTGAATTATCGATGTTTTCTCAATTAAATCATTTAAAACATTTAAATAAACTAATATTTGCTGGTAAAAATGCAGTTTATGTGCTCAATCGAAAAAATTAGATTTGAACATTTTTCTTTATTAAATCAAGGGCGAGAAGTTCAAAAATGACATTTTTGGCAACTTACCGTTCAAAAGTTAGGTTAGGTTAGGTTACGATTTTGGTACTTCTGCATCGATTTGGTACTTTTGTACGTGCCAACATTAGTAATCGGGTCTAAACATCTAATTAATCCATACAAAAGTACCAAATCGGTACAAAAGTCCCAAAATCGTAACCTAACCTAACCTGAACGGTAAGTTGCCAAAAATAATGTTACTGCAACTTCTCACCTCTGATTTAGTGAAGAAAAATGTTCAAAACTAATTTTTTCGTTTGACCACATAAACTACACTTTTAACACGAACTTCATTCTTTAGAAAACAATTCCGTTTTTAATTTCTTGTCTATTTGAAAATGCTGTAGTTTAAATTCAGTCGTCGGCAAAAATATGTGCACAAATGACTTTACGGTACAGCTGTTGCCGCTCAATTGCAACGTAAAACTACTGTCGTACCCTAAAAACGTGTTTAATTCAGCTTACGGAACCCCTGTTGCCATCTACATGTATGCTTAAAATATCAACTTTTGTTGTAAATTTTCGATATTTTCAGGTTTTATAGTTTTTGCATTTTTTGTTCAAATGTTTACATTAATCTTAACTATTTCAATGAGAAATTGAACTCAATTATAAATTTATCTTGTCGAAGCATCATGTTCACAAATTTTTATTATTTTGAGTTTTCGTAAGTGAAAAATTTTCTAATTTTTTACATTAAAATAACTTAATGTAATAAATAAATTAAAACAATTTTTATAAAAAAAGAAGCGTTTTATTCGCGAATCAAAAACGACGTAAAAGAATGTTGTTCAAGTGACAAAACTTTTGCTCTGTACTAGGCTCTAAATGAAGCTTACACTAATACACTGAATAAAAGTCTCGATGGCACCAGAAAAATTCGTGGTGGCCGAAACGAATCACAGATGGAACTTTTTTAATTTAGAAATTATGCGAAACTTTGTCAGTAGTAACAACTACATTTGTTGTACTGAAAACAACTATGAAGCGGAAAATATGAATATTTCAACAAAAAACTCATACAAGCTTATGAAAGCCAAGTGTACCTTTGAAGAGTTTACGCAATTGACTTGCAATTCGGGTGTATACCGATGAATTCCGTTTTAAACGAAAGATTTTAAAATAATAAACTATGCTTAAACGGAGACAATCACGAAAACTGATGGCGATGACAAATTTCAGACAAAAAAGATCATTTAAGAACTTTTTAGGAAATTTGTTTATTTTTTATCACAAAACTACCTTAAATGATAGAAAAACTCACGTGAATTCTACCAACATAAGAGCCTGATTTTGCTATTAGTATAATATATGTACTGCAAAATTGTTACTAATGAAATCCTAAAAACTATTTTTCCATCTATATGAATTAATACTTGAAAAAATCAGCAAGAAAATTAATTTACATTTTTAGAAAAGTAATATAAGCTCATGAATTTCTTACCTCATTTCCTCGAAAAGCATATGTGTTTACCTTATTACATTTAAAGCAGCAATCGATGTACTTTCCTCCAATTTCTTTTTGTTTTTATGAGCAATTCGATACACGCAAAAATTCGGCTACACTCTTCACAGTATTCATAAGTTTTCATTTTAATCGTTCTTTTGATTACAATCAATTATCTTATTCAATTGAAAAAGAAGAGATGAAAATCGTTACAACCTTTACTGTAACTGCATTTCTTGTCATACTTACGTTAATTAAAAGGATTGAAGTAATCTCAATTTTTATTTTAAAGCATGTAAACATTTGAAATTTTCAGGGCGGCATTACTTTGGAAAATAAAAACGTTTCGAAATCATTTAATTTTAAGCAATGTGCAAATGACTGCGGAAAAAAGTGCTTAGAAAAAAGCCCAAAAACGGTTGGTAAGTGTAGGCTTAACTGTATTAAGTATAAATGTAATACAGATAAGCAATGTGCCGATCAATGCATTGAATCTAAAGCGTGCAACAACCATGATGCTACTCCTAAGTGTATAAGATCGTGTTTTGAAAATTGTCCGAGAAAAATTGGTTAATGAATTTGTTTCATATTTTATTTTTGATGTGATGAATATTTTTTGAATGCAAACAATCAAAATTAAACGTTAACTTGAAACAAATAAAATTGTTTTGCTTTGATTGATGTAAAACAAATTTTTTTTATCTGTTTAGTTCTTCGTTTTAATTTTATATTCAAATTAAAAAGGTAAATTATTTGATCAATAAGCTAAAATTAAATATTCTTTTTATTATTGTAATTCTTTTTCGAAAGCTGAATTAGTTTGCTTGAATTGTATTACTCAAGTTGCCCTTTAATGGAAAGCGAAAATTGTTCATTTAATCGGTCAAATGCAGATTGAAATTACAAAATTGTCAGGAAAAAATTATTATTTAGATAAATTAGAATTTTTTCATCATTTCGGTATTCAAATAGAAAGAAAGTCTTTGAAAAAATTTTTAAAAACGTTTCTTTAAATTCATCTCGCTTTACTCGCTGCGCTGCTCTCTGTATTTTCGGGCACAGAAAGAAAAGTTTCTCCCAGCGAAAAGCATACGTAACAGCGTAACACAAAATGTTCATTATTTTAACTTTCTTTCAAAAATGTTTTAATTCAAAAATACAAAAAATTTAAAAACAAGATAAAGAAAGCAACTCACTTACACTTTTATCTGCCTTGTTGATTTGAGCTCTTTTCGACCACAAACAGTTTTTCGTTTGATTGTTTTCTCTGTTTACCACTTTTTAAATTATTTCTCATAGTCACAATTAAAAAAGCTGATGATTTGCAGAAAATTACGCTTTTCACTGCGAGAATCATTTTTCTATCCACAGTAGAACATTGAAAAACCTTCGATTTGATAAAATTGATTTCATTTTACTCACTTTGTAAAAGGTGACCTTAACAAACATTTAACTGCGCTTTGTAAAAGAAAAGTTTATGAACATTAGATGCGCGGTAAACAAGGCTTTGCGTTATCTTTTGGCTAGTTTGCAGGACTTCTATTCCTTTGCCAGTTATCATTACTTCAAGATAAAGCAACAATCGACACTATCAATAGTTTAGTTTAACGTTGGTTTAATTCATATTTTTACGGTAATACATAAATATTATTCTTCTAATTGTTAAATATTCGCAAAATTCATCACCGAAGTTTGAATTTTTAAGCTCTTAACTTCTTTTCAAATTACTTTGTAAAGCTTCCTTTTTAAAAAATTTAACAATTAAAAGGTTATTTGTGTGAAAATTTTAAATTCGTAAAGCTCAAAAATAAATTTACATCGAGATCATATGTCAACCAAACTCATTTTCATTCACATCGGTCGACTGTTTATTGTCATCTTTTCACTCTTTCAATTGAACATTTTTAACCGATTCTCGCTTTGAAAAAAGCGTTCGGCGAATTATGTTGATACGGTTTGACATGATTAATTCCGATTGATCCTAAACAGCTTTTCGGATCGACGAAGTACAAACACAATTTACGCGATGAACGCCGATGTCTTCGAACAAGTTGACAACACACTCCGCGATTCACTTCGCATTCGACGCTGTTGCTACACTCTTCGTCTAATGAATAAAATGAAAATTTGACGAGAGTTTGCATATTAAAGCTTTGACGAGTTTTACTGTATTTCTTTTTGCGGCCACTCGTCTGCGAAGGTTGACAAATTTTCGGTTTTTCGTAACTCGAAATGACTGAAGGAATCGCTTTACAGTGTTGTCCACTTTCACAATCTCTGTCAGAATCACATGACTCGCTGCCACTTATGCCGAAAATAGGCAGACAAGAGCCAGCGACTGAAAGTGAAAAGTGAGAGAATGACACAACGATGAGATTAATTAAGCGAATACAAATTAAGTTGTAATTTGCGGCACATCTAGGTCCCATGCTGAGCATTTGCCCTAATTTGCATGTTTAAAAATTCCTTAAAAAATCGCTAGAGAAAACAAATTTAGTACTTAAAAAGGTTTTAAATATTTTAAATTGCGCTTTTGCCGTTTGATTAACAATTTTAAAATTATATTTTGCGAAATATGAAAATTATGTTGCTTTCGATTAAGCAAATGACTACGTTATGGACGGTACACCGTCCATCATCATCTAACTATTGAAAGTGAAGAGTGCGAAGAAATTTCTTGGTTAAAAGTATCTCTTAGCCACCACCAGATGTTTCTTTTGATGTGAAACTTAGTAATTTATTTTTTACAACACACATTAAAATTTTTCTCCCATTTTACGATAGATCATTTAATTTTTAGTGTGTTTTGTGTGTTGCACATTACAAGAAACATCTGCTAGTAGCTAAGAATTGCTTTTTCGCCAATGATTCCTTTGCACTTTTTACTTTCAAAACTCATTTTCCTAATATAACGCCAAACGTTATTAACTTCACTCTTAGACAAAATGAGAGAAGCTTAAATTAAATCACATACTAGATAAGCTTCATCTAACGAAAGCTATCTGCTCAGTGAAAGTTGTGAAAATTGAACTAAATTTTATTGATTATCGATGAGCGGCAGCGCGCTTCAAATTTATGCGGCTGAATGATTGAGTTTTCAAAAGCCAAATACTGCTGAGAAATGCAATGCGATTCGAATAATACGATTCATTAAAGTAATGAATGCAAAAACTTACTTTCGTTCACATCGACACACACTGATCCTGGACAGCATTGATCAGAATGCACACATTTTCGTTGATCACATCGCTCGCCATCGGTTTCCAAAAGCGCTTCGAGCGCATTTTCGCCTAATCTACGTTTTTCTTTCTAAAAAAACATTTAAAAAATTGTAAGAAAACAATTGAAACATTTATTTGTTTTGTTATAATTTTTTTCAGTGAAGCTTGATAATCGAAATTTGTTTTTAATTTTAGTTACAAATGCCTCCGGGACAAAGCTTATATACGCACGTCATTTTTTGTAATTCGTAAAGATCCGAAAGTAAGTAAAAATATTAAAGAAATTTTCGCTCACTTAATTTCAATTGATAACAATGCTTATTTTGAGAAAGTTTTTATCATTAATACAGCCTATGAGGCAAACAATTTGATAAAGAAAAAACTGTAATTTGCATTCGCTTTTTGCATTTTCAAGTTTTAAATTGTTTTGAATCTATAACACCGATTTAGAAAAAGCGCATTGTAAACATTTGTTCTACAATTTACGATTACTTCATCTCATTACATTCAGCATTAGCTTTGCATTTGCAGTTTTACAAAATTTCTTTTTTTCACAATAAAATTGAGGAAATAATCTCATTTTATTATAGACCATTCACAATATAAAACTAGCGAAAAAACTTTTCTCATTTGAAAACAATTGAATCATAAAAAGGCTTTTTGAAGTTGGCGTAATGTTTTTGAATTTTTTTTTCACTCAAATTATTTTCAAGTATATTTATATCGTAAAAAAGAGTCAACTTGATTAAAAATATTTTTATTGTGAATTGTCTAGTGAATTTTACTATTTTTTCTTTTTAATTGATCCATTTTAAATAGATTGAATTTCAAACTTCAGATCTTGTTGAATTTGATTCTTCTCTGTGTTCTTTGATCAAATTGCAATGATAATAAACGAAAAAACAAATTAAAGACTCTTAATTGTGTTTTTTGATCCGCTTTCATTCTTCATCCAATTAATTAAAAGCGAAATTCGTTCGAATTACGAATTCTTCTCAGTCAGCGAAACAAAAAATTTAATCTGCTGTTTGCCTTCTTACTTTCTACTCTCTTCACTGGCACTCTTTCGATTTTGTTCTAACTAACAAGTCACAATCGAAGTTTAATAGTAAACTTGACACTAATCTATAAAGTGAAGTTAAGTTCTAACTTTTCGAACTTTTCTCAATCTCCGACAAACGTCACACTATTTTCAATGAACTAAGCTCTCGAAAACTGATCTCTTTAAGCTGCATTGTAGCGTTTGATTTGCTATTTTTACAACTAAAGTACAATAAAAAGCTTTAATAATATACATCAAAAATTATCGAATAGTTTTATGGCTATTGATTCGCATAAAAAATTTCTGTTTGTAGTAGTAGCTCACTCAGTAGGCAAGAGTTTACTTCGCTTTTCGTGCAATAAGTTAAAAGGATTCGTGATACCATCGCTGTGATAATAGCATTCGAGAAATGTTCTGTACTTAGTTCATATGATATAAATTCGATTTTTTTTTCTGTTCTCATGTCAGTAAAAAATTAAATAATTTCATCATTAACTTCTAACGAAAGAGTAAGCCTTGATCGAAAGCTTTTAACTAATCAAATAAGATTTTAACTTTCACCGCAAATTGAATCAGTCAAATGACGATCAAAATTAGCGTGAAATATCAAGTGAAAAATTTGATTATAAATTTGAATTCAAAAGTAAAACTAAATCTACTTTCAGTATTATAAGCAATAATTAAAATGATTAAACAGTAAAACGTATTTCAATTTCTTTTTATGAATTATACATCAAAATCGCAATTCTATCAATTTTCGCTTTTCTGTCAATTTCCTCATACACTCGGCATAAATCAAATTGACTTTCATAACCCATCACTTTTCGTAGCGTGACAATTTTCTACAAAAATGGATTTTTATGAACGCACTGCAGGAGTATACCTTACACCTGCTCATTCTTTTGACAGCTTCCATTTGCCGTTAATGAAAAACGTTTTTTAATGGTTGTCACTTCAATATGATTAAGAAAAAAAAATTCCACTTATTCGAGTTCATTAAATGTCATTTCCAGTACCAATTTCTTTAAGCGTTCAGTTCACACGATGAACATCTTAATTTACACACTGTTCATTAAGCTTAAGTAATAGTTAGGGAACTATTAACTCTTTTCACATTTAAGTGCTATTCACGCGTTTGTGTTTAGTGAATATTTTTGAATTGCAATTTCTACGCTAACAAAATAAATTGGCAAAAAAATTATTAAATTATAGAAATTCTTTATTTACTGATGAGATTCATTTTTCTTCATTCTTATGAAGTTTAAATACATAAGAACCTTAACTATGATGAAAAATAAAATTTGAGAAATTAAGCAGCGAAATTATTACCAGAGAATAAGCGAAAATTCTGTAAATGCGATAAAAGCATTGAAACTTGTTAATGGCTTGTCTTGACTAATATCACTTAACGCGTGAAAAGATTTTAATGACAAATTTAGCGATTTTTTTTGGTCGATTGCGGCGTTTTAGCTTCACAAAAGTTGAATCGATTGAAGCACTAATGTACCTCAGGACACGGTGGCGCTTGTCGATAACAAAAAATTTTCTTTATTCACTTTTTGTCTGGAAAATATTTTCACTCTTTTAATATTTTTTTACAAGAAAACGAATAAAAAAAAGGAAAAATGTTTCCTCTTTCAGTTCAAATTCAGAATGAGAGATTTCATATATTAGAGAAAATCTAAAGCATTTGAAAATGTGAATTCAACAAAAGACGATAGATGATAAAAATTAATTCATTTTACCTGAATTTTACACTTAAGAGCAAAGAGAAAACTTTCTGCTTTAATTCATCTCTTGACAATATTAAAAAACTTTTCAAATTTTGAATATTAAGCGAATGAGTTGAATCAAATGAGAAGAAATATGAAAAAACTGATTTTTACATGTAATTGAACTTATTTCATAACGTATGTACTAAGAAAATAAGAAAGATAAAAATATACTCAAGATAAATTGAAAAAATAGTAATTTAATCGAATTAACTATTAATGAAAATTGAAAATAAAAGCGAAACAAGTGCAGCAAAAACGCACGTTCATATTTTACGCTTGAGATGTTCACTTGAGATATTCATTTGATTCATGTTATTGTTCCAACGAAACAATTGCGTTTTTTTACTTATTTTTAGAATAAACATTTAGGCTTATGAGAGGAAAGAAATTTTTTCGCCTTTATTGTTAGTTAAATAATCGAGAAGAAAGCGAAATTGAAAAGGAAAAAAGTTTTTCTTTTGAGTTTCGCTTGTATCACATTCGTTGAATTGTATCATTTGCTATTCATCGTTTTTTTTCAAAAGAGTTTACGATCTGCCTTTTTTAGCGTGAAACATTTAGTATGCTTCATCCAATTTGAATAAGTGTTTTTGAAAATTCTCTAAATAAATTTATTCTGAGGAACATGTATAAGCACTTCACCTCTAAGATAGCGTCGATTGAATTTGCGAAACGATTTACAAACGCGAAAATACTCATTACGACGATACAAAAGTGCGGGTTTGTTGACAGCTTTTACAACGCTACCAGTAAATTATGCAGTGAGTCTTGAAATTATAGGCAATTCGGATTATTAGTTTGTAATATGAGCGAAGAGTTTTCACTATAAAAAATTTCTTTTTATTATTGAATATCCGCGGTCGAGCAATTTATAAAAATTTCTTGAAATGTACGCACTCAACTTCCAAAAGGAATTTTGAAAACGCATAAATTATTTTGAAATGAAATTTTTTAAGACAGAATTATGCGCGAGAAAAAACTTTGCTTTTCATGTATAAAAATGATTAAAAATTTTTGAAGCAACTTATCGAGTTTAATGATTACTTAGTCAATTCGAATATGAATAAGAAAACTCTAAATGAAGCATCAAACTCAGATTAACGCGATGTGGCGATAAAAACAAAACTTCAAATTTTATTTTAAAAACTTTTAAAGCTTAAATCGATGAATACAAGCGACTTGAAAATTATATTCAAATTGTGACAGAAAACAACTTTGTTTCACTTCTTACTTGATTGTTTGACATCCAACCATTAGATGAGGAATAGCTACTCGCTGTCCATTGAGTGAGCAGCAGGCCAAAGAGCAATGCGGATGCAAGCATCCTAAACATTCTTCCTGCAATAAGTTGAAAAAATTTGTAATTAATGAAATAGGAAATTAATTTTTTGTTAATTAGTGACGAGTAAGAGCTAAAATCATTTACAGTGATATGAGATTAGTTAAAGATATTTGAAATGATAAAAGTGAAAACTCAATACAGGCAAAGATTGTGTAGCAAGTTTTATACTAAATCGCACTCTGCACAGAACCATTCTTTTGAACTCAAAATCGACTTCGGTCGATACTCTGGCTGAGCGCAGACTCATCATTCTAGTCTTGCTTACTTTTCGACCTTTTTCAGTCCACACATCGTTTGCACTGTTCAAAGATGAATGCTGTGTTTTTATCTACTCATTCTTAATCTTCTTTTGACCAGAAATAAAACGCTTTCAAAAAGCGATGAATTTATGTTTCAATTTTGCTCTGTCAAGCGTTCGAAAGTGTGTTTATCCTTTTTTAATTCTTATTTTTTTACTTTCAATAAATTTTCAGCAAGAAAATCACTCTCCTGGCACGAAGTTCGCACGTTATGCACAATCAAATTTCGAAAAGTTCTTACATCTAATGTCGGTAGAATATTAAGGCTTAAATCATTAAAATTTTTGAATTTTAGTTTTTTCTCTCATTATTATTGCAAAAATCAAAATTTGTAACAATTATCAAAGAAAAAGCGCAAATAGAGCTATGAATTCAAAATTATTTAAAACATATTTGAATAGAAATATTCAAGCGCTTGTTAGCTTTTAAAGGTATCATTAAAAGTAAAATATTTTATTTTTGAACTTGCTTCAATTAAAAATTCATGTAGTTTTATTCAATAATCATAAATAAATCTCTCAAAGTACGTAGAGCGAAATAAAGGATTCCGTTCAACAGAGTAATCATGAATTTTAAATAGGAAAAATTCAAATTTTAAAGTCTAAATTTTTTGTTTTAGCTCATGTTCATTTCTACTGCTGTGTTTGCTCATAAGTGAAATAATTATCCTTAATTATTTGTTTTATTATAATATTAATTTATCGTAAAATTAAATAAAAATGTTTTTCGCCCTCTCTCTAGGTATTTAATTAGTTTTTCTCAATATTTGATTTTACATTAATTAAAATTCTTGATCAAAGTTGTTTACTTCAATTGACAATCAAAACAAGGCGTAAATAGTTTGTGAAACACACGTCACAATTATTTTCTAACTTTGTTTGTTTTACGGTGTCCTACCGTTAAACGAGGAGCATATTACTCAATGACACAATAAAATTGTCTTTTCGAGTCAAAGTAGAATAGTGAAGCTTCAATTTCAAAATAATTTGCTAGCTTATCGATGAAACTACAGTGAAAAAAATCTTTGAATAGAAGAACAAAGTAATTTAATGCGAACGAAGCTGAAGACTGTTCTTTGAACAAAGTAAAGTTTCTCATTTTAAGCGAAATGTTTCGCGTCGAAAGAAACTTTTTTTCTTATTAAATTTGTATTTGAGTTTCGGAAATGAGACAAATGAATATGAAAATAAATTTTAAATCCCAAAATCTTGAATAAAATGAGCATAGAAACAAGTACAATCAATGGCTGAATGCACTGTTCACCCAAACTTGAACTTTAATAAATGAAATTAATTCATAGATTAAATGTGTTTGATTCATTCTTAATTATTTTTCTTCTATCCTTTTCATATTTTAAAATTTGATTTACTTTTAAAATTTAAACTTTCTATTCAATAAAGTTTTTTTCACGTTTTATCCATAAGAATGTTAGTGCTATCACCGATTCGGTGCGTGTTCATATTTGAAAATCTTTGCACTGCAAATTTCTTCTTCATTGTTCACTCAAAAAGTGAATAGTTTAAATTTTAAAGATTTGAAATTCAAAAGAGTCATAAGAATTATAAATAGTTATGTGTTTTTACTAGTTATAAAATTATTTTTATCCAAAAATAAAAATGCGATTTGAAAAAATCATAAATTTAAGATCATCACAATTTTGCATGGAAAGCAATTTTGTGTTTTACAAGATTCGGTTGGATGTGTTCAAGATAAGCCCAACTCAACAATCTCACTGCAATGTAAAACGTGTTTTCAAATTTTTTTTAACAATGGCTATTCATCTGAATGAGCCATTCACTGCAGTGCAGTATGAGAAACAAATAGGCTACTCAAATACTGACTCTATAGTCGAGAACAGTTGTTTCGATAATGCGATAGGTCACATTTTGTCGCAAAAATTGCGAACAAACTTTAAGTTTTGAATTGGCGTTGATATAATCGTTAAATGTTTGTTCGTTATTTGTGCCAGTGTTATAATAATCTTTAACCCGTGCAGCTAAATGTTGATTCGCACAATTTTCAAAATGTATTACGCAAATTAGTGTCACTGCCATTTTCGCGAATATTTATTCAATTCATTGTAATTTTAAATGAATTTCTAATTTGATTTTAATTCGTAATAAAAGATAAAATTATAATCAGTTTTAAAATGATAATGCCATTGAGTCTAGAGCAAAATTTAAATCTCAAGAAGATAAAAGAAGTTTAAGAAAAACAAGTTGTAAAAATGTCATTTAATTTTCTTGATCAAGTATGCTAGATAATTGATAAGAATAAAAAAGAAACAAAATTTAATTTAAGCGAAATAAATATCATTCACACGTTTGACATCTAATTTTATAATAAATAACGTCACTTTTATAAAATAAGCTTAGTAAGCTGAAAACTTTTCTTAAGCTATCAAAACTCTTTTGAAATTAAGTTTTTTATAATCTTGAAAATCAATCGATCTTCTTTGAGATCAACAAAATCTGAGTGAATGCATCAAATTTTTTTTCTATTAATTGACAATAGAGATGATATGAATTTTTTCAACTTTTTTCAAAATAATCTATTTGAATTCAATAGTCTAATCGTTAAAGCGAAAAAAATTGTTTCGTAGAAAAAAAAATTTTGTCATTCGGAGAAGACAATTTATGCAACAGCACGAAGTAAACGATGTTCACAATGTTAACACGTGAAGTGATTACTGTAAAATGTGCAATGCAAAAAACGTTTTACAGTAAGCCAATCGGTTGTCCTGAACAGCGTATATAAAAAGGATGCGTTTTTCTACGATTTTACATAAATTTTAAGCTTGATTCACGTTTCTGAGCAAGAATGTTCAAAGGCACTCGAGTAGTCGTCGCTTTACTTGTTGTTTCATGGTATTTAATTGATTTTTCTTAATTTTTTATTTTAATCGAAATTTTTCGCAGTTGTTTACTTCAGTTTGAAACCGAAGCACAACGTAAGTACTCTATTCAACACTCAAAGTAATTCATTTTCTTAGCGTTTAATTATATTTCAGGATGTCCTCCTGTTAGACCTGGAACAGTTGGTATCTGCGTTGAGCGTTGCAACTCGTTCCGAAGGTGTCCGTTTCCTCAGCTTTGCTGCTCCAATGGTTGTGGACACGTTTGTCGAAATCCAGTCTATTATTGAAGTATTTATGATATGATTGCGATTATTGTGAAAATAATCTTGAATTCTTTGAATGTTAAACAATTGAAAAGATTATAATAAAAAATAATTAAAATTAAGCGAAATTAATTTCATTCATAGTCAAAACTGTTAACTTTGAATATGTTAAGAGCTTATCGGTTAGACAAAGCAAATAAGAATTATCTACACTTTGAGCATTTGAATTTATCTTATATAACATCACCTCTTTTATAATAAGCTAACAAGCAAACTGTTTTTGTGCCCGATGCTGATTTTAATGAAACTTGGTATGCGAATAAAACTTCATGTGTTTATTAAAAATTTCCCCATCATATGTGCGAATTTTGCGAATAAAGCATGTTATTCGTGTTCAAACTTTGACATTAAGTCTAGGCGAATTTTTTTTTTCGATTGCGATTCTAAATTCCAACCGATTTTAACTCGGTTTGTTTTATACAGTCTTTACAAACTCATTTAACCAGCTTTCGAAAACTA
>NCKU01002919.1:0-16925 GCA_003675995.1 Dinothrombium tinctorium | reverse complement strand
TCGCTCGAATTAAATAACTTTAAAGCGCGTATAATGAGCAAGAAAGAGTTATTCGCTTGGCCGTGTATCAGTGTTCTCGTGCGTAACGTACTTTTTGTTTTATGCTTTCAAGTTTGCTTAATTTAGCTTTTAATTTAATTATTTTAAAAGCTTAGATTATGGTAATTTTTAAGTGTTTTAAGGAGATGCTTCGAAAAGTTTTTGAAAGCATTTTTAAAATTTCGTTTCTATACTTGAAATCAATGGAATCTTTTTATTTCGATTGTGAAAAAAAACTTTTCTTGCTTCAAATCACTGAGAAACGACGTAAAACGCTGCATTTTTGAAGCGATTAAACTCGTTTCTATAAATGTATTTTGTATCCACAAAAAACCTACTCGAAAGTAACTTTAAAGCAATTTTAGTGTTTCGTTTTTACTATAAAAAAATATTCAATTTGAACTCAAATTGCCGCTTTACCATTTATTTTCCTCGTTCAAAGCTGTATTCAAATTCGGCTTCCGTCGCGAAGAGAAAAGGCAAAGAGAGGAGAGAGAAAGAGAAAGAAAGAGAGCAAAGTAGTTGCATTATTTGTTGACTTATGGTATGGGTACACAGCAAGGAGCGATTCTTTCTTTATTCGCTCAGCAACAATGCGATCATTTCGATTTTCGCTTAATTTCGAACAAAGCGCAATTTATTTCGACAACTTTGCGCAAATTTTTCACTAGAAAATTTCAATATGTTTCACTTAGCACACACATTTTTGTTCGCTTCTACATTTGAAAATTTGTCTCGAACATTTGCATTTATTTTTCATTTCAATTTTCACCAGAAAATGTGAACAACGTCGAAAACATTTTTCAACGTCGCTTTTGCATTAAATCGTCGCTCGTCGGTTTCGTTTTCTGTGAACATAACTATAAACAATACGTGAATGAAGCGAAAAAGTAATTGTGATTTGGTGTTTAAAGGTCGGATTGGATGAGTTTCCGGGAATTTGATTGTTTTGCATCTCACCTGTCGATCTTTTTCAGCTTTATTCAATATACAAATGAGACAATATTTACGTAAACGTTGGTCTTCCTTCCGTAGGTTTTGCAATAGTAAAACCGTTTGTCAATTCCCTTGCTTCCTCTGCAGCACAAAACCAATTGTGTTCGCACCGGATCACAAGCGTACTCGTTTCCACGGGATTTCGTTTTTGAATTATAGAAAACATATGTGGGAGTATAAATGTGTTATGATGTCCACTTCCGTTGCGACGATTGATTATTGATTCTCAATCAAATTCGGTTTGTTTCGCTTTTCGTAGCGATGCTTTACCGCGCTGATGTCGCGTATCGAAAGTATCGCGGAGCATCCGTTGCCGGAAAGCTTGTCAAATGAAGGGATGTGTGTTAGTTTCCGGCATGCATTTTGGTAAAATAGAAAAACCGTTTTCAAATACAGCTTCCTGTGCTCGGATCAGATCTGATTTCTGAAACTTTTTTCCACTGTTGGCAACAGCTGTCACCAATGCGGGAAACGGTGAAAATATTTAGGGGCACGTGTTTGGTCACATCATCCGAACGCAGCATCCTTTTTTACAATGCAGAGGATGTCCGTTCTGTAAAGTGCTTTCTTCTCGGCTTACAATTAATTAGGATATAAATAAATTGCAAATTAATGAGCCTTGTGACAATTATATCGATACGACCGTTATACATACACATGTACGCGCTGCGATGAAAAGAGTTCTTTCTCGCAGCGCTTCTCGGGTCAAGGAAATAGACGGAAGTTTGAAAAGTTGACCTAATTTTGTCTGTAGCGGTTGTCTTGACAACTGCCGAGCTTTTCATCAATATTGCATCTTCTCAATCGAGCGCGATGCTTCGCGATGCTTATTCACTCTTTCAGCTTTGATTCTCCGAATTTATATTTTTAATGTTACTTTTAATGGCATTTTTCCATTAATCTAATTTGAACGAAATGTCGTAATCAGTTTATCACTTCGATCGCATCTTAAGCATCGATTTAGCAAGATACCGTTTGCTTACTTAACACACACACACGCACACGTAACTCATCACTCATTGCATTTCAGCGCGGATTTTCTCTTAGTTTCTAATTTTCGCTCAATTTTTCCTTTAAATTTTACTTGCTCTTATTTCATTCTTGTTAAAAAATGGGAAAAAGCTACGATTCGGGCTCGCATCTAAAAGCGTGTACACATCTGTTTTCTCAATCGAAATATTCTGACGTCGTTTCCGTCTTTGAAGTTGGCTTTAGAACCAAAAGTAAATATTTGAGTAAATTTAAAATCGTGTGACGGGAAAAGCGAAACGCGCGCGAACCATCGCTCATTCGATTCACTTTTTTACGCTTAAAAAATGTTAAGTAAAACCAAAAAGATTTCACTGTTTTAAAAAGCGAGTAAAACTATTTTCGGCGTTTGAATTCATTAATTCTTTTGCTTTCAATGAACTGTGCAATTGTTATTTAAATATTCACATTTTCACGTAAACGAGCTCGAATTCAAGTTTTAATTTTTGATTTTTAAATTCAATTTTTTTCTGCTGCTCATTCGTCTCTCGTCAAAAACTGTGCCAACATTCAATTTACACTCCCAATTGATTTATTTTCGTACGATTTTTGTAAAAATTGCCGCTTAAAATGTAATCTCGTTAAATGCAGTTAAAAGCAAATTATCCCTTTATTTTCACTACGCGAAACAATTTTTGAGAAAAGCAAAATTAATTTTACGCGAAATTATCGATTAAATTTTTAGAAAGAAAATTGAATACGCGTTGGGTAGTTGAGTAGTCTGTAAAACAAGTGTCGCATATCTTTTTTATCGTTTTAAACTTAACACACTTTCAAGATTGAGATTTAATATACTCGCATTTTGCGAATCGAGTTATTGACTTCGATGACAATAATAAAATAAATCTCCATTTTATCTTCGCAGTTTTTATGTCAACTTAATGTCAAATTGTGATTTTCAATGCTAACTTCCTTTGAAAATAGCATTTGCGATGTGATTGAATTAATTTTTCGCCTTCTACATTTAATCGTAATTCTTGAACACGTTTTCAAAATAAATTCAGCGGATATTGCTTAAGTTTGTATTGTATTGTTTCAAATCTTTCGCTTTCATCGCATTTTGCTTTCAAAAATAAAATTGAAAGTCGAGCAATAAATTCGACAAATTGAAGCTCTGAAAATACCTTGTAAAGCATTGAGTAGAGCGTTTCTAAATCGATGCACTCTTACTTATTTAAGTAAACGATTGTTTAGCAGAAAGTTTATATAGCATTTAGAAAAAAAATCCAACAATTTAGTTTGAAATCAGCCCACGAAAAACAGTTCGTGGGTGTCGAGCACTATTCTCATTCTGATTACAATTTACTCTTTGATCGGAAGTCGTTTTTTTTAAAGCGTCATTTTTGCGTCGCATAAAGCACGAGAACTCGTTGCGTGTAATCACTCGCAGCATTTATTTATAGCGGGCATCCATTTGTGCCAATTCGAGCTCACAATTTCAAGTGTTTAACCTTATGCCTTACTCTCGCGCTGTGTGTATGTGTGCTTTTGGCGAAAAAAGTTCTTCGGCAAAAAGTTTGTTGCTTTTTCTGTCCTTCGCCTTAAAGGTGGGCGAAGAAAAAAGCGCTTTCAATGCTTGCCACGCTGATGAAAGAAGTGACAGCGTTTCATGTCGAGAAGTGATGCGATGCGATAGTTTTTCGATCCATGTTAAGCGATGATATAATTGAATTCGTTCGAAGACAAGAAGCAAAGATGGAAGCAAGAGTTGCACAATCCATCGCTGGCTTGCTTGCATTTTATTATGTAGCGACTGATTATTGAAATTATCTCTGACAGATTCGGTGAAGCAATCAAACGGAAAAGTGTTAGTGCATTGTCACGCGGGTATTAGCCGCTCGGCAACTATTTGTATGGCATATTTGATGGCGACGAAGAAACTTAAAATGGAAGAGGCGTACGAGTACGTCAAATCAAGGCGCAAAATTGTTTCGCCGAATTTCAACTTCATGGGACAGCTTCTCAATTTCGAGCAGCAACTGTTCGGCGTGCGATCGGTCATCTCCTCAAGTCCACGGTACAATTTCATCGATTTTCGCCACACCCATCACATGCAACCGGTGTCCGACGTGCGACACGAACAATTCGACAATGTCGAGCAATTAGATTTTTGGACATAATTTTGGATTTAGTTTTTTAATTAATAAATTTCAATCGTGTATAGATTGGAAGCTTAACAAAATATTTACAACAATAAAAGTATTTAATGTTTTCAGTGAGCGCTCGTTTCGATCGAGTTGTTATTATCGGCAAAATGGCTTCTTCTCTTTCTTCTTCCATTGATTCATTCTTGAGACGCGAGCCACACTTTTGAAACTGGTTTCGCTTCTGACGAAATAATCTTTCGCCAATTGTAAAGTGGAACAAGGAATGCATTCGTTGTGTTGCTCCATTTTATACTCAAAACACCTCTCACATTTCGCAATGCCGAATACTTGCGGATTTTCGATCACTCACAGTTTAGCTTTCGTTGCAATCTCACTGTCGCCGCACTCGCCAACTTTCACTCTCCTTTCGTCCACAGTGTGAGTGATTTCGAATCATTCACAGGATGTGCCGCTCATCGCTTCTATGGACGCTGCTGCTTCACTTTGCTTACCATCGTTTTTTAACAGGTGAGTGCTTTCGCTCAGCTAACGGCGCTCTTACGTCGCTCGATTTTCCAATTTTGTTTCCGTCATTTTCCGTTAACTTTCTTTACGCTTTTTACATTGTTTTCGCTCGCGAAACGTGTCACTTCAATCACTCGTTAATTGATTTAATTAATTCGTACTTTTAATTAAGAATTTCATACAATATTGCGTCCGTTGCGTGATTTACGATTTACGCTTTTGTTTATGGGTTAAAAAGCGAAAAGACAAAATCACGTTTCGAGTGTTCGCTGAGTTCCGAAAATCAAAAAGCGTTCCTTAAAAAGCGAGATTCGCTTCGTAAAGAAGCGAGAAAAACGATTGCAAACTCTCGCCGTCGAAAAATGTGTTAAGAATAATTTTGGTAAATGTGACACTGTTTATTAGCGCTTTGCTAAAGTAAGAAAGTAATTTCACTTTAAAACACGAGCTTAAAATTCGTAACGATTTTTCTTATCGACGCTTTCCGTTTATTCTCTCGGTTCGTGATGAATTTCATTTGTTTTCTTATCTAAACGAAGGTTTCACACTTTCCGTTTTTTTTTCGAAACAAACGAAAATGTTAACACGAAATTTTCAAAATTGACTTTCAGTGAAAAAATGTCTATTTTGCAAATTGTAATTTTATATCTTAATGAAAAATATCTCCATTCACCGTTAAAGATCTATTGTAAAAACTTCGCACACTTCGAGCGCTGTTCACACGAAACGATGAATGCGATAAAAAATTTGCAATTGTATTCACCAATATTTCGACATTGGGCTTAACGCTTTGAAGGTTCAGTTTTTGTGCTCTCGACGCGTGTTTAATGCAGAAGTTGTTTGAGTTAAATATTTAAGGTGCAGCTTTTTTTATCGAGCTCATTTCATTGATATTCGCGTTTCAAAGTTATCGCGTTTTTTGTTTTCAATGAAAAAACGCAAAAAACTCGCGCAATAAATTAATTTAGTGCGTAAACATTTGTTGAATCCAAAGCTGTTAAAAGAATAAATGAAAAACACATTGAGAAAATGTTTTCACGAGAAATTTCAAATGATTTCAAGCGCAACAATGTTCCGCTTTCTTCGCGCTATAAAACTTCAGTTTATTGTTGCATTTTTATTATAAATTGCATATTTAGAATTGTATTTAAGTGCAACTGGTTTTAGTTTTGCACAATTAAACTAAATTGCCTTTTAATAAAAATATATAAAAAATTACGCAACAGTGAAAAGTTTAATTAATGGCGAGGTGGAAAATTCATCGACCTCTTCTTAGCCATATGCTGACAATTGCAATTATAATCATAACCATAATGATGAATAATTCGCATTTGTCCGCTAGCCGAAAATGTGCGTTTAGCATTCATTTCGATTTTAAAGTGGAGGGAAATTTGCGACCCTAATTCAGTCGAAATTAATTTCGAATTTTAATAAACGCAAATTAGTTTAATATCTAAATGGAAGTTTGTCCATTTGAGATTAAGTTGGCGATAATAGAGTTGAGGCAAAGATTTTTCAAATGACCAAAACCAATTAACTGAAATTTTTGAAACGCAGCCACACCCGTGATTTTGTACGTGCCGTTTAATGCAATCGGTCTTCGTGGGAATATCACCTTTCGTCAAGAGAGGAGTGATGGAGCCGTTCATATATCAATACATTTAACGCGAAACGAAAGAATGAACAGCTCGCAGCAGTACTCGTGGAGTCTGCAATCAAATCCTGTGCTTTACGATCTGAAAACCGCTTGCAGTAAGAATGAATTAGGAAAAGCGGAGCATGATTTTACCGCGAGGCACGGTCCTATTCAAATACCGACGCTAGACGGCAAAGAACAAGTATTCACTGATTCCGAAATCACTTTACAAGGACCGAAATCGATTTGGGGCCGATCACTTTTGATCAGAAATTTAAATTTAAGTGTCGCCGAAGAGACTTGTTCAAATGTTTTCGATTCTGGAGAAGTGCGAACCGCGGAGGCTGTTTTCACCTCTCCGCTCGCAGGAAATGTTATATTTCGTGAAAATGAGCGAATGGAAACAATTATTTTTAGTAATCTGTTTTATGTCGGAGACGATTACAGATCGGCTTCGAGGCACGACTGGAAGATTTTAGTAACTGATATATCGGACCCACGGCGAAGTAAAAAGTGCGACTATTTAGACATCATTTTCGATCCGAATTCTTCCGACGACAAGCTGTGCTCTCAAACAAATCATTCGCATTGCAAAGTGGGAGATTTAACGCGAAAACATGGCACGATAGCCGTTGGAGCGACAAACAGCAGATATTCGAAACAGTTTTTCGTTGACACTAATCTTCCGCTGAGTGCAATCGAAGGCACTCGCAAAATGTATCTCGTTCTATACGATAAGAACAACGCCAATCGTGTTATGACATGTGCTGAGATTTTTCTTGTCGAACGCAGAGAAGTTAAAGCTTTAATCGACATGTTTGGTGTGAAAGGACACTTTATCTTTAGTCAACGATACCGAATGGATCCGACAGTTGTAAACATTGAGCTGAAGAATTTAAACGGAAGAGCCAAATTTTATCATATCCACGAATTCCCACTCCCACCGCGTAGATTAAAGGAGGAAAACTTGTGCTCGGACATCGCAGTTGGTGGTCATTTCAACCCGTACGGAATAAATGTTTCTTTAAGCCCTCCCCCAGGAATCGGTACGAACGATAAATACGAAGTTGGAGATCTCAGTGGTAAGTTCGGTACATTGTCTGATGGAAGAAATCATAGTGATGTTCATGTTGATATGAATCTGCCTTTATTTGGACCAAACACTATAATCGGTCGCTCAATGGTTTTACATAAGCCAAATAAGGAAAGGTGGATTTGTGCAACGATTGGGTATGCAGCCCCAACGATTACAGCAGTCGCAACGTTTGTTTATCCTATTGTCGGCGAGGTTGTGTTCCGGCAGGAAAAAGACAAACCCTGGTCCGAAACAACGGTTTTAGTAGATTTAAGTTATGCAGACGGAAGCGTTAATGATACGGAGAACCATGCATGGCACGTTCATGTAAATGAACCGTCAAGAGATTTCTATGGATGGAGCAAAAGATGCGAAAGCGCAGGAGGGCATTTTAATCCTTTTAATGTTGGCTTAACCAAGTATTCGAAATGTAATAATGAAAATCCTTATCGATGCGAAGTCGGAGATCTCACCTCAAAGTCGAAAAGAATTAAAATCGCAGCGTATAAGGGAAGTACCAAAAATAGACATTTTTACACAGATGTTCTGTTACCGTTGTCGGGTCCATATTCAATTGTTGGAAGATCGCTTGTAGTTCATGACGATTTCGCTAATAAAGTGCGTGGTAATAGAATGGCATGTGCACCAATTCGAGTTGTTCATCCATTGATGGCCACTGTACGCGAATGGAAAGTCGGAACTGGAGACTCTTCTAATATAACAGGATCTATGATATTTTCACAACCTACCGAATACGATGAGACAACAACTAAAATTGAGCTTCAAGGACTTAACCGGTTGGCAGGAGGTTTTGATGTTCACGAGGTTTGGGTACCGCAAGACAAAGAGTTTCCCTGTTCAGCAGATGCTGTTTATGATCATTTCAACCCATTTGCGGTTAGTAGTGATGTCGGACCTTCTCCAAAAGTTGGAAGCAGCGACCAATATGAAGTTGGTGATTTAAGTGGCAAATATGGATCATTAGAGGGTAAACTTTCACTGCGCGGAGAGTTTGTCGATTCAAATTTAGCACTTCATGGAGCGAACAGCATAGTTAGTAGATCAATAGTAATTCATAAGAAGGAGAAACGATTTCGATGGGTTTGCGGCACTGTGAAAATAGAGGCTAAAAAGGGTGAAGCGAGAGAAATCGTTGCATTGGCTTCGTTTGACGATTCCAGACATTTAGTGTCAGGTTATATTAGATTTCGGCAATATGAATATAAAGACGGGAGTACGAGCAATACTTGGCTCGAAGTTGATCTCAAACACGCTGGTTTTCACAATAAAAATATCACCTTCGGTCACAACTGGGCTGTTTATGTGACACAAGTCGGAGAAGATGCGTTTTCTTCGGCAGAAAAAGTGCGATGCTTAGCCTCAGGCTATCGCTGGAATCCGTACTTAGTGGATTCGAAAAATGAAATTTATAAAAAAGATTGTAACAAAGTAAATCCGCTTCGTTGCGAAATGGGAGATTTGAGCGGAAAACATGGACCTTTGGTTATTGGCCAAAAACGGTTTGTGTACACCGATGTAAATCTGCCTTTAGTTGGAAATTATTCAATTTTGGGAAGATCAGTAGTGCTTTTCAGCAAAAACGGAGGCGATGTTAAACTCGCTTGTACAAATATCAAACCTGATATTCACATTGTAAGCAATGTCGCGGTACGCAAATATCCTACATTTACGGTGTCAAAATTCATGGAAACGATGCGAACGCTTCTCAACACAACAGGTTTGCGATTCATTCAAATATTTTTCCAAATTTCACTGTGTCCCTAAATTTTTAGATTTCTTAGTATCGAACGACATTCAAAACAGCAGAGAAATACTCGACGGCGAGTGCTTGCAACTGAAAGTCCATTTCTATGGTAATAGTTGATTGTATGAGAATGTGTTCCATTTTTATCTTGAATTCACAGGAGCAGAAGCATATCGCTTGCAAATAGAGTTCGGGAATTTGATAAATCTCGGAAGTGTTCAACGTCAGGATAGATTTGGGACTCACACAATATCCACGTATTACCAGCCATGTCGAACACGTAAATCGTGATCTTTAAATGAAATTTATTAATCAATCTTTTTTATTCTAGTTCACGAATTAAATTCAAGTGGAAGTAAAGTTCCGGTTTCGCTCACGTTTTTAGCGATAATTTTAATTAACTTTATTCTTTTAATTCTCTTGTAAATAGATTTTAAATGCTTTTGTAATATATGTAACATATTAACATTTTGTAAAATATTGTAAGTAGTAAAAACTGCTTTTTAGATATTGAGCGTGTGATTCTTCTCAGCAACCCGGGAGTTAATTTTGAGCGAACATTCAGTTAGATTAACTCGGTCGATATGTTTCCAGAACTCGAGAAACTCATTGAAACATTAAATGAGAATATAAATACACAGGATTTAAACGACTTGAAGAGCGAGAATGAGATAAGTTTGCCTTTTATCACCTTTAATCGCGAAAACTTTTTTCGACAAAACCGTATCATCAATAAAAACTTATTTCAATGGGTTCACTGGTTCTCTGGATGCATCAATCATCATTTAGGTTTTGCGAAAGCATTTGAAATAGAGAAAGTCAAAAGAAAGTGCTGAAAAAGAGAAGCAGCAAATTGCTTCAAACAACGTATTAAATATAGAACGTCTTCAATTAAAGAAACGAGTTATCGAAGCCTCATTTCAATAAAAATATTTCAAACAAATTTAAATTGCTATGCATTGAACTGGATGAGATTAAAAGAGAGCTTAGAGCGAAAAATGTAATCATTGTATCGACGCAGGATGGGAATGGAAGGATCAAAGTCCTCCTTAAGAAAGATTCGGTGTTTAAATGCAATAAATCCGAAAGAAAATCAATTACTTGTCAAGATGATCTTTATAAAAACCAAGATTCAATCACTGTAATCAATAATGATTATGAAAAACTTATAGATTTACAAAGAGCTCTGCTTATTAAATGCTAGATTGATGACTTTTAGAGTAAGATGTTCGAATTGAGAAACTCAAGGAAGAAATTAATATTTTGCAAATTCAAATATCACGTCTTTAAAAAGTGAAATTAATCGAGGAGCAATTGACCAACTTAAAATACAAGTTAAACTGCAAACAAAAAGAGGCTGATGTAAGTGTTACATCATTAAAATCCTTGTATAAAAGTAATTGTGCTTTTCAGAATCTTAAAATGGAACTTGAATCGTACAAAAAAAAATGAAAACTTGAAAAAAGAAATGATACATTTGAGGAACAAACTACAATCAACAATTTAGAAATAGTAATTTATTTGTAGTCATTTATGAATTAACTACTGTTTCCTCTTTACAACCCCAACTAGCGCCGGTCTTATTGTACGATCGTGCAGTTTATAACCAATTTTAATTACTTCTGCAACTGTTCCCGGTTCTTTGGATTCAACATCCACTTCGAACATCGCGTGATGTTCGTTCGGATCGAATTTGCAACCAATTGGATTAATTTTGATGAGCCCATGTCTCCGAAATACATTTTGCAGTTGCTTTTCAGTTAAATTCACGCCTTCGACTAAAGTTTTTAAATGTTGATTACTGTTAATTGCATCCTGAGGAACGGTTGTAATTGCTTTTTCCAAGACGTCGGCGACATCCAATAAATCTTTACTAAAATTTTGAATGCCGTAAATTTTCGCCTCATCAATTTCGCGTCTCAAACGAACTCTTGAATTCTCGCCATCGGCCAAAGCTCGTTTAAAACTATCGTTCAACTCTTCTACTTTTTCTAAAAGTGATTTATTCTCTTCTTTCAACGCGTTCAATGCCTCATTTAAATTGACATCGGTTTGCTGTTCACTCTGTTGCTGTTGATTTTGCTGCTCGTTTGCAGCGTTCGCTTTCGCATTTTCATCATTTGGGGCTGAAGAACTTGTGAAGGAAAAGCGTGACCTGTCAACGAGTGAACGAAAAGCGAATCGAGCTGTGAGCGTTTTTGAAGCGAAAACGGCGATCGTTCGCTTACCTCGAAAACGGTCGCTGCCATTTGTTGGCCGAAAAGCGAAGCAAAAACGGTCGAATAATGGCTCGCGAAACGCAGAAACTGTTCATTTCGTTTTCAACGAGAAGAATGAAAAACGACTGAAAGCCAAACACGTGTGCGCAGTGAGTGTGGCTCGCCGACGGGCGCAACGAGCGAACGCTCCCGCTTCGAAAGGGGCGTTGCTTTCGTGTTGTTGAGAAAACGCTTGAAAAGTGAATTCGAAAAGAGTCTAAAAATTCGGCAAAATGACGGACGCAAAGTACTTCGCGAACACGAAGAAAGGCGAAATATTCGAGTTAAAAAGTGAATTGAATAGCGACAAAAAAGAGAAGCGGCGCGAGGCCGTAAAAAAGGTGATCGCTTCGATGACCGTCGGCAAAGACGTGTCCGCCTTGTTTCCCGATGTGGTCAATTGTATGCAAACCGATAATTTGGAATTGAAAAAACTCGTCTATCTTTATTTGATGAATTATGCGAAAAGTCAACCCGATATGGCGATTATGGCTGTGAACACTTTCGTCAGGGACTGCGAAGATCCCAATCCATTGATTCGAGCTCTCGCTGTTCGAACCATGGGCTGTATTCGTGTCGATAAAATCACAGAGTATCTCTGCGAACCGCTAAGAAAATGTTTGCGCGATGAGGATCCTTATGTAAGAAAAACTGCTGCTGTTTGCGTTGCAAAATTGCACGATATTAACGCTCAGCTTGTCGAAGAGCAAGGCTTTTTAGATCTTCTCAGAGATCTGCTCTCCGATTCAAACCCAATGGTAGTCGCAAATGCCGTTGCTGCTCTGTCAGAAATCAACGAAACATCAAGCACCGGCTCTCCTCTAGTCGAGATGAATGCCCAAACTATCAATAAGCTGTTGACTGCTTTAAACGAATGCACAGAATGGGGTCAAGTTTTTATTCTGGATTCACTCTCCAATTATAACCCAAAAGATGAGCGCGAAGCACAAAGCATATGTGAACGAGTTACACCACGTCTTGCACATGCGAATGCAGCTGTTGTACTCTCTGCCGTCAAAGTTCTTATGAAGTTTATGGAAATGATGAATATGGATTCAGATTTTGTCAATACCTTAGTAAAGAAACTCGCACCTCCGTTGGTCACTTTACTTTCAAGTGAAGCAGAGGTGCAGTACGTGGCCCTGCGAAATATTAACCTTATTGTGCAAAAACGACCTGAAATTCTAAAACACGAAATGAAAGTATTTTTTGTCAAGTACAACGATCCAATTTACGTCAAGTTGGAAAAATTAGACATAATGATTCGATTGGCTTCACAAGCAAACATAGCTCAAGTATTAGCAGAGCTGAAAGAGTACGCTACCGAAGTAGACGTTGACTTTGTTAGAAAAGCTGTGAGAGCTATTGGCCGTTGTGCAATCAAGGTAGAGCAGTCAGCTGAGCGATGCGTTGCAACTCTTTTAGATTTAATTCAAACAAAAGTTAACTACGTTGTTCAAGAAGCAATTGTCGTAATTAAGGATATTTTCCGCAAATATCCAAACAAATATGAAAGTATTATTTCAACTTTATGTGAAAATCTCGACACTCTTGATGAACCCGAAGCGAGAGGATCTATGATTTGGATAATAGGTGAATATGCCGAACGCATTGACAATGCGGATGAGCTTTTGGAAAGCTTTTTGGAAGGATTTCATGATGAAAACTCTCAAGTTCAGTTGCAGTTGTTAACAGCAATTGTAAAGTTATTCCTTAAACGACCAACTGAAACACAAGAATTAGTCCAACAAGTTCTTAGTTTGGCAACGCAGGATAGTGATAATCCTGATTTGAGAGATCGAGGATTTATTTATTGGCGTCTCCTTTCAACCGATCCTGCTGCAGCAAAAGAAGTTGTTCTGGCTGAAAAACCACTTATTTCTGAGGAAACAGATCTTCTTGAACCCACATTGCTTGACGAACTCATTTGCCATATCGGCAGTCTAGCGTCAGTATATCACAAACCACCTTCAGCTTTTGTCGAGGGCAAAACTAGCATTCGCAAGGCATTGCCACCAAGAGCTGGCTCCACTGAAGAAAATCAAGGCGCAATTGAAACTCAACAACCAACTGTCATTCCCTCTGCTGATAACTTGATTGGAGATTTGTTAAGTTTAGATATAAGCGCTCCACAAGTTACTCCCTCTTATGTGCCACCTACGGCTTCATCTAACATAGACATTTTAGGTGGTGGTTTGGATAGTCTTCTCGGAGGAGTTTCGGATGTGCCGAACAATACTACAACTCCTGCCCCTCCTGTTTCAACTAGCGGTTTACTCGGTGACATTTTCGGCATTCCAAGCACAAATGCTTTTTATACTCCACCCAAACAAGTATGCAAGTCTTATTAAATATAGTCTTTAAATCCTTTCTTCTAGGTATGGTTGCCAGCAATACGGGGAAAAGGTTTGGAAATAATGGGTACATTCACGCGAAGAGGTGGTCAAATTTATATGGAAATGACTTTTATCAACAAAGCAATGCAAGCGATGATGGGTTTTGCGATACAATTCAACAAAAACAGCTTTGGATTGTCGCCCGCACAACCTTTAACTGTACAAACACCATTGCATCCAAACGTATCTTCTGATGTTAGCCTACAACTAAACACAGTGGGTCCTGTACAGAAAATGGAACCATTGACTAATCTGCAAGTTGCAGTTAAAAATAATGTTGACGTTTTCTACTTCAGCTGTATCGTGCCGATGCATGTATTATGCACTGAAGACGGTGCAATGGATAAGCGAATTTTCTTAGCGACATGGAAAGACATTCCATCTCAAAATGAACTTCAATACACGATTGAAAATGTTGCATTGAATGTGGATACATTATCTCAGAAATTGCAGTCAAATAACATATTTACAATCGCTAAGCGAAACGTGGAAGGTCAAGACATGCTTTATCAATCTCTCAAGCTGGTCAATGGAATTTGGGTTTTGGCAGAACTAAAAGTACAGCCAGGAAATCCGAAAATTACCTTATCTTTGAAGTCTCGCGCTTTAGAAGTTTGCCCCTCCGTTTATCAAATGTGCGAAATGATTTTACATAATTAATCAAAACACCTTAAAGTTTTGTTTTTCTTTTTTGCTTATACAAACTTAAAAAATTATTTAGTTGAATATTTGGTGGTTTAACATAAATTTTGTGGAATTTCCGTTATCTGAAAAGTTATTTTTTAATATTTACATATGTCTGCTTCTCGTTACCTTTATTTTTCCCAATAGTAAACTTGTTTTGGATTCTTCCTTTCCTCCTGCTGTTACATAAATCCCATTAATGACTTCAATATCCTCATTTTTCAACCAAAAAGTAGCTGTATTCCACCCATTAATTCCAACTTCAGTAATGATGTTATAATCTTGAAGAAAATTAAGTTTGTTTTGCTTTTCGAGGCTAAATTAAATTTCAATTTTCAAATAAAATCTTATTAAAAAGAAAATATACCTCAGAGGATAAAGGATCAGCTTCTTTTCCGATCCATCGTGTTTTCCTACGATGTTTGTGCATATTGACTGATTTAAAGGCTTATATAGAATAAAAATCAAACATCCATTGGCAGGCACAAGTATTTGGCATTCGAGTAAAGGATCATAACTTTCCGATATAGAAAGGCATCCTCCACCCTCAAATCCATCATCGATACAATAGGATCCATAGTTGGTGACTAAAGTATCCTGGAGTGACAAATTGCACCATTCTCTATCGTTTACGATTAACCCGTTTTTAAAGTAAAATTTTCCAAAACCGCGACAGAAGTTTGATTCGAACGGAAGTGTGCAAAAAAGTCTCCTAGTTTTTAATTCAAGGCTTGACCAAAACTTTTGCTGATTTTCATGAAAATTTTCCTTTCCAAGAGTCTCATGAACCCAACCAAAAGCAAATATAGCCAATGACAGATCAAACTGGTTAATTTTATTTATAGCTAAATTGGTATTCATGCCGCCGCCTCCGTAACAACCGCGTCCAAAAACATCTACTCCAACGAAAACGTCATATTGCCGATTTTTTTGCTTTGAAAAATCTAGTGATCGCTGCAAGTGTTCATCTTTCCAACAATAGTTGAGAAAAATGCCATCACACTCATTAAAGAAGCAAGAGTTCAAAGAGTTTAATTCATTTTGCCATTTGAGTTTTCCAGAGGAAATAACACTATCATACCAAATCACTTTACTGCCTTTAATATTTTCATGCATCATATTTGTCAAAAGCCTAATGAATTTAATCAAGAGATCAACATGTTCCTCCAAAATTTCATTTTCGATGTTCAGTAACCATCCTTCAAATTTGTAATGCATGGCAACATCTACTAGTCGACGAGCAGCCGAATGCATAACTTCCTCAGAAGAGAATAGCACTTTGCATATTTCTGCACCACCATCGCCTTCGGTAATGAATGTGCCCATCACAAGCACACCATTATGATGCGCTGCAGTTGTCCAAGTAATAGGTGGTATCGTGACTAAATAATGACTAAAATAAACGAAGTGATCGATTTTAGACCAATGAAAAAACGTGAATGCATCCTTATCCTCACATCCTTTCACGAATCTAAAATTTAAATGCTGATTGTGTGCGATGATGAAAGAGCGAAATACCTATCGTCTAAATATCCTCCTTTCATGTCGTGGCATAGCAACACTTTGGGTCCGTCGAGCGCAGTGCTTTGCTTCATGTCAGGCACATTGTTGAACAGCTGTTTTTCAGTCTCATTCGGTGTCCACTTTAATAGCTGTGTTAGCGAATAAATCGGTTTGCATTCGTAATCGAGGTGCTCTTTTCTCGCTAAGCACGAAGGTAGGAAATGCTCATCCATTATTCATTCAAAATCAGCGACCTAAAAATGCAAAAGGCGAGCAATTAATGGAAATGAAAATATTGCGAGAGGATTATGAAAATTAACACGTCAAAACAACGTGAAGATTGCATTTAACATTGTTACACTTTACGCGCTCAATGCAATGCGCCATCGATTGCTCGCAATGCAAACGCATAAAAATGTTGAACACTGGCAATCACCATAAAGAGAATTAAATTTTGCGAAAAGCACACAAATTGACTTGAGACTACAAGCAATTGAAAATTATTCACAAGGTGAAAATTTGATATCGAAAAACACATTTTAACCAAAGTTAGAAAATATTTTTAATATTCGCGCGTCGGACGCAACACAGTTTTAAAGAAAGTGCTACCGATTCAAAATAATGTTAGCTTACCTGCAATGCAACTAATCTTTTGCTTTGCAGGTAAGCTAACTTTCGATGATCGAAACACTTTATTTTGAGTAAGTAGCATACTTCATTTTAAAACTTTTATCAAAAACTTACGAACTGCAAGTTTTCAAGTTCGAAAACCTTAAAAATTTATTTTTTGGGTCAAACATCTTATGATAAGCAATATTCGCCAACTGTGCTCAATTTAGCTCAATTTTTGTGCTCTTAGCTTTTTAAGGCATTACTACCTTTACAGCATTAAATTAAATTATTTTTGTGACATATTTACAATGAATTGCTTC
>NCKU01002918.1:0-16957 GCA_003675995.1 Dinothrombium tinctorium | reverse complement strand
TTCACGATTACCTGTTTATTTTTCTCAATTTATTTATATACATTTTCAATCCTATGTCATTTATCATTAAGTATTCGTAAACTTTTTTTTTGCAAAAGCTATTAGAAACAAGTTTCATCTGTCAAACTGGAAGAAGTGATAGCACAATAAACAAAAATATTTTTACAATATCATATTTGTATTTACTCATAAATTTCATAAAAGTAAGCTTTCAAAAATTGAAAAATAATTCATTTTGCTTATGTTTGTTGTTATCAATGAGAAACATGAGTAATCTTAATTGCTAGTTTTAATAAATCAATTTTGTTTCAAAAGTTAACGATAATAAATATTTGAAAATGTGTACTACCGTCGACAGAAAAAAGTTTCGTACAGCTAAAAGAACACTTCACTGCATTTAATAAAAGTCACACCGGACATGCTTAATTTTGATTTATTTAAACAAAAACGTGGTTTCAAAGCGGTGTTTCATTTAAATCGTTTTTGTATTAATGCCACAGTGTTCAGATACGACGAAAATTAAAATTATTGAATTAAAGGCTAAGAATGAATCAATCGTAAATATTTCGCGTAGTGTCGGTTTTCCAGTTTTGACAGTGCGAAAGTGGTTAAAAAGGTGGCAAATAGAGGAAACAATCAAACGTAAAAATGGAAGTGTTCGGAAAAAAGTGACCTCAGATCTACAAAACATTCAAATAAAAAAGGTTGCAACTGAGTTCCCATCTTTATCTTCATTATAAATTTATTGAATTTTTGAATCAAACAGTATTCTTGAAATAAATCAAAATAATGCACATTTTATGATATGCAGTGAAGTATTCATTTAATACCTGTCCAAACTGAACTTGCACAAAAATTAACTTAAAAAATTTTACTGTTAAAGAGCTGTGATAAAAATTTGTATAGCAAGAACGATAAATTTGTCTTGTTTAAATATACTTTTTCAAATGTTGCAAAGTGGGGACAATTTCTGAATAACCCCATACTTATTCAGAGAGAAAAGTTTAAGTTCGATGGTCATTTAAGTCGATTGCGAGTAAATTAATCACAATTATCGAAATGTAAATTCTTGCATCTAGTTCGCGATACAAGACGATAAGTACGAGATACTTATTCGTGATATAATACGATATCACGTTTACATCAAAGAAATAATTGACATTTACAAATTTTTTGAAACTCCAATGATGTCTCTCATTTTTCATAAGAAAAGGTAAATGTTTATTTCAATTCAAAATTTTCTAGACTTTAATGTATTAGTTTTATTTTTTGAAGTAAACTTTTTTAAATAAAGTGAATGAATTTTCCTTGCTTGAAATTTAACTTGAATGTGAGCTGATGTGACGTTCAATCATTTGATAACATATATTTGTCGATAAGTTAAACAAAGTAAGGTCGATTAGCGCCTATAATTATAAAGAATGTAAGTTTTTGAGATTTCTTAGGTTGTTGAGTCCAAAATAAATCGTTGTATCTTGAAAATCAGTAGATTTTACTTTTTGTTGATCAGAAAAAGCTTCAAGTTGGATACTCTATTCTCAAGATTCTTAAGTATAATACTTGAATCAAACAATAATAATTCTTAGACTTATGACCGATGTTGTGGAAAAAGTGATGCAAAGTAGATTTTAAAGAAAGATAAAAATTTAAGAGAGCATAATTACACTCAAACAAGCAAGTGAAGTCTAAAAATTAGCTTGATTGAAAACTGTTTTTAAATTTAAAATTTATCACATTAACGTTATATCTCATGTTCTTCCCATACATAAGCTACTCTGTTCTCTCTTTCATTTGTTTGCTTATACCTTACCTCATCTCATAAGGAGCTTTGTATCTTTCTTCTTTTGATTTTTTTTTTATTTCTCTAGCAAATTTTTTTCTTGTTATCTTCGGTATTTTCACATAGCCTTGGGCCTTAAAATCATGAGATTTTTACATTTTATCAACAAATTTTATCTTTTATGAGGAATAGGAAAAATCTAAAGGTTTCTTTATTTTCAAAGTACTCACAAACCTTCGTAACCCAATACCTCACTTATGTCGAAAATTCGATCAAGAGTCTTGTACCAAAATATTTTTTCAAAATATACATTACTTCCTGAAATCCAACAATCTCTAAATTTGGACAAAATTTTTGGCTTACGTCGAAAAAGAGAGGTTTGACTATATTTTTGAATAAAGCACAAATGAAAGTGCTCTAAGAGCTTTTCAGTTCTGAAAAATTCAGGTTCTTAGATTTAAATTTATTTTTGTTTAAAATAATTAGAGTTGTATTTTTCGCCGAATTTCTGCATAAAGGATTTTTTTCTTCGGCTTTGATTGAACGTCAAATTTTAGTGAACTAAGCTTACAAATGTATACATGAAATAGAATGCGGACTGTGTTACAAGGCGAATCTTAGTTTATTCTATTAAATCTTATTAATCTGTTAGAGTCTCTTATTTTAGTTTTTTTATTTGATATATTTTGCCTGAAAATTCAAAATTGTAACGAAAAAATGTGTTGTTTTTTCTTGAAAAATTGAGGAAATTCATGTATTAAATTAAAAATTTGTGTCGTGATCTGAACAACTCATAAGATTGGAAAATAGTTTGCTATAAGTTGACGAATTCTTTCAAAAGATAAATTAACAAATAATATTTAAATTTTATTCTCAACAGAAAAACTACGAATTATATACAGTCAGACCTTTTTATAGTAAACTCCCACAAAGTAAAAACCTGTGTAAAATTAAAAAATTTAACAGTCCCAATGTTGGTGGATAGAAAAATAATGATTGATAAAGTAAAACTATATTTTTTAAATTTTTACTTGTTTTCAATTTCAATGATATTATTTTCATTATTCATAATATAAAATAATTTAAACTAATAGTGTTCTCACGCTTAGATTGCACAAATTGCGTCAATTTTCATCCATTTGGTATAAACATGAAGTATCTTGTCGCTTTAAATAGAGTGAAAATGTAATTCAGTTTGTTTGTAAATGCTCAAGTTACCTGATTGCAGTTTAGTGTTAACTTCTTTGAATGTAACATTAAAATATATGAATGGGCAAAAAAGGTGAAAAACATTCTTCCTTAACTGTTCAACTAAAAATTAAACTTCGTGAATGTGAAAGCGCAAATAAGAATGTGAGAAGCTTGGCGAGTACAGTCTGGGTGAAAAGGAATTTTGATGTCTCAATTTCGATTCCTACGATTTCAAACATTTTACGAAAGTAAAAAGATGAACTTTTAAGATCAGGAGACAATCAGATTCATGAAAGACAAAGGAAAATTCTGTTCCCTGATCGAATAGTTTTAAATTGAATAATTGAACAATTGAAAAAAATATTTCATTCTGAGGCCCTTAATTCATGTACCACTTTAATACATTATTTTGAGCAACAAAGCGAAGATAAATCGACTATTATAAAACAAATTGAAGATGTAATCGTCGAAATAGAAACTGAAAAGGTCTCAGTAATGAAACAAACATAAATTAGTGGTTTTTTAAGTAATTGTGTAAAGTAAATTTCATAAAGTAAAACAAACATTTGACATCCCCAACTTATTTACTTTATAGAGGTCTAAGTGTATTTGGCTTTTTTGGTTGGATCCATAACGGAAAAAATACCAAATTTTATGGCAGTTTTATTCGTCAGCCTTTTACTTATTTAATCAGCGAAAACTTTAAAACTGATGAAAACTCAATTTTTCTCATGTCTATGAATCATGTGGATAAGAAATGAAAAAGTGAAAGAGCGAAATAACCACAAGTTAAATAACTGAACATTTTGAAAATCAATTAAATAAAAGAGCTTGGTATCATTATTAAGATGCAATGCTAATGAAAATTTTCAACAATTGAATAATTTCTATTTCACTCATTTTATTGTTAATGACGGTTTTTAAACAATCAACGTGACACTGAAAAAAAGGACAATGAAAAGCTACTTGAAAATAATATTCATTGGGTGGGATTTGACAAATCTTATCTTCGAAAAACGTTGCTTCAAATCACTTTTTATACAACAAATATAAGTCATTTCTGTGTCAATGTTGTTTTTTTTTCAAAAATTTTCAGTGAATCTAATTTACAGAGTGTAAATCATGTCAAAATTTGCTTTTCCGATAATTTGCTTTTTATTCTTTTTAACAACAAATAAATGTGATCATCTAAAGTCAGTTGTTGTCGTGAGTTTCTATTATTTCATTTGCTTTTTATATTTTTTTATACTTAAAAATGTTTTATAGATTCATAGACATGGTGATCGAACACCAACCTCACCATACGAAAACGATCCTTACCGCAATAATAGTTTTTGGCCCGATGGTTGGGGACAATTAACATCGGTTTGAAGTGTAAGCAAATAGAGCTCTTGTTTATCTTGATCAATTGCAGTCTGGAAAAGTGCGTATGTTTAAATTAGGTGTTTATTTGCGAAAACGCTATTCTCATTTCTTAACAACAAATCCACGCGAAGTATACGTGCGAAGTTCGATAACAGATCGATGTTTGGAGAGCGCTCAGTTACTAGCTGCTGGCTGCTATCCACCGGAAGGTCGGTGGATTTGGAATGAAAATCTTTTCTGGCAACCATTCGCGGTGAAAACCTTACAAGAAAAAGATGATAATGTAAGTATTAAAAATAATAATCGACAGGAGTGAATTTATCTTTACAAACGAATGATATCCAAAGCAAAGTAAAGATAAGTTTCAAACAAAAATGTTGCATATGACTTGATTGAAGTTATTCATGTTCCGCTATATAAAAATTTGTGTTATGATTTATTTTTATGTGATTTTTATTTATTTTATTTTACTTTAGATCCTTAGCGTTAATGCTTATTGTCCAAAAGCACACAAAGCAGGTGAACGGGTGAAGAGTTCTAGTAAATTTATTGAATACTCAAAGAAATTCACTAATTTGCTCAATTACTTAACGTTGCATAGTGGCGAAAATGTGACTGACATATTTAAAGCAAAGCATATATACACGACTTTAAAAATCGAAAAGCAAATGGGATTTGAAATACCAAATTGGGCTTTTCACCCTATAATGCAACAGTTGGATGGAGTTGCGGCACATGCATTCTACTTTCCGTTTTCGACAAGAAAACTTCAACAATTAAGAGCTGGTTTGAATTTAAAAATCCAAGTCACATAAACCAAATAGTTCAAAACTTTTCAGGTCCATTACTGCAAGAGGTAATCGAAGTTTTAAGCTCAAGTGAAGAGGTCAGAGAGGAGAGGAAATGGAACTCTGAGAAGCGTCTTTTTATTTATTCAACTGTAAGATTGAATAAAATTTTAAATTCATTAAAAAAAAAATTCATAGCACGACACAATGCTGGCTGCACTTTTGACTGCACTTGAAGTCTACAACATGAAAGCGCCTCCATTCGGAGCAACGATCATTTTTGAATTATACAAAACAGATAATGGAAAGCGTTTTATAACAGCACTTTATTTGAATGAGACAGAGAGTGAAAATCCAATCGTTCTTCGACTGCCAGCTTGCAATCGAAAAGAAAGCTGTTCTTTTGAGACGTTCATAAGCAATACAAAATACTTGATCCCCAAGAATTGGAGACATAAATGTGGGTTAAAAAATTTGGAAGAAGAAGAGAATGATCAAAAATTAGATTTTAAGGGAGAAGAAAATATCACATTTTTTGGCAAAGTGATAAAAAAAGTGCGAAATATTTTTACTGAATAGATTTTTAAATTTTTGCTTTGACTTATTTTATAAAGCTGATTTATTTTTAGTTATAACAGTAAAAAGGATTTTGTGTTTTTGAATAATATCGACTTTTATCGTCACAGGTTCAGAACAAAACTATCACCTACCATTCGAAAGGATGAGTTTGAATTGATAATAGTATTAAGATTATTGTCAAAGTTATCCTCACATGTTGAATAACCAGATTTAAACAGACAAGTTACATTCAATGAACTGTGCACTTTGAAAAATAAAAGAATTGAAATATTAGTAAAAAAAATAGTAATAAGTTGCTTTTGAAGACATCATGAATAGTTATTCAATGTCGCATGATGTTATCAATGCATAAAAAATTATTTTTTACGTTTATCTTATCAATTAAATACTCAATAACGTTTTCCATCAAAATAGCTCTGAACTGGCCTCTTTTCACGATTTTGTTTATATTATTGAAAATTGATATGTGGTTAGTATGAGCTTACGTATGAAGGTTTTGAGGCGACAAAAATTAAGGAGCTAACTTGGTGGATAACTTTTTTATACACATGTTATCGGATACATCCTTTCTTAATAAATCTATTTAATTAAAGTATTCCATATTTATTGAAACTTAAGAGTCAGACTCAAAAGCACCAATGATAGTAATTTTTTCCCAGCATGTTCTTTTATGTGAAGTATGTGATTTAAGTGCTTTGAATTTTAAGAGCCATCACTAATTTATATGATTAAACGTAATTTTTAGTATAGAAATTACTGTTTTGGGGCTTAAATTTCATTTTTATTGTTAAAATTAAATTGGTTATCTTTTTAAGGAGCTTCACTCATCAGCTGATAATGAGTTTTTTAGTTATTCTAAAATAAACTAAAATAACCTTTTCTCAAGAATCTAGTTTGTTCCACCTTTGTTAAGGAATGCATCATATTCAGATATTGATCTAGCTTTTGGAATGATACCACCTTTAATAAGTGCTGTGTAATAACCTGAACCCATAGACTTTTGAGATGGGAGATCTTTTTAGAGGTGGTTCGCTTTTTGACGCTTGTTGAGCAGCGTATTCAGAAATGGACTTTACTCGAGGCATCTTTTTACTTTCTATCAATGCGTGATAATAACTCGATCCTATTGATTTTTGTGATGAAGTTTTCTTTACTTCAAATCTTTGCAGCTTTTCATTTTGGATTAAGTTTTTATTTGGTAAACCCGAAATATTCTTCACAAAACCATGGATCTGTAAATCGTCGTGTGTCATTTGGCTAAACTTCATCCGTGAAATAACGCATGTAATGGGCATTAAAAGGAAGAAAAAAGCTGCGATCACAACCGCGTCTGTGAAGATGCAATATTCAGCATCTTCTGGTGTCAAGTTTGTATTTTTTAAAGCGGCTGCAGTGCCAAAACCAAAACCGAAAGCGAATAAAATAAATAGGAGCGCATATCGAGCGCTACTGTTCTTCATTATGATATTCTTTTTCAGCAATAATAAAAAATTAATACTCAACAGCACGGTGATCAATGCTGAAGTTGATGCAGCAACTGCGCCATTTAATATTGCTGTTGCGACATGTGGAAACTCCATATAATTGGGAATGAACAGAGTTAGTAATTATGCTACAGTGAAAAATCTTTTAACAGACACCTCTCTTGAGCGGTCACCTCCATTAATGGACACTAAAATAAAATACCCTCCTAAGTTAACTCAATTAAAGATGTCCTCTCTACAACAGCCACTTCTTTATAAGGGCCAGATTTTCTAGGTCCCTTTGGTGTCCTTTGTAGAGAGGTTTCACTGTATATTCAAGTAAAGAAACATAAAAATTCCGAGATCAATGGAAGTTATCCATCTTTTCGGATAATCAATATTGCCGAAAAAACAAAATCCTAATATTATAAATGAAACGATCCAAATAACAGCGATAACGAGCAATGTTAATTTATTGTTTATTTTAATACTTTGCGACACTAGAGAAATATTATACAACTAAATTTTTTCTTAATGGTGTATTTATACGATTCAACTTTACTTCTTCGTATATCTCTAATTGATTTCTTTGCTTAAAATGATGTCTTTTTTATATTTAACGAGAATACAATTTGAATTTATTAATTTTTAAGTTATAATTCTAAATATATTTTCATGTGCTTTACAGAAACTGATATTGCAGTATAATAATCACAATTCACACACCCATTGACAATAGTCTCTTCATTGTTATATGTAAAGTCTAATAATTGAATAGATTTATTAGAAAAGGGTTTATCCAACAAAAAGTATTTAAATTGTTGGATAGACTCTTTCTTAATAAATCTATTCAATTGTCAGTATTTTAGAACTCGAATGTATTTCGCGCCATTGAATGCAAACGGCACGCTTTTGACGTAAAGAAACGTCAAAGCACATGCACTTTTTAGATAGTGCACATGTATCTGCTTTGCAATCTTTAAAGGTCTGTAGTCGCTCTCGAAGTGACCTTCGTTAAACGCACAAAACGTTTTGAGTATCATCTTTACTTTTTCTCTTCAAGCTAAGAAATGGAACTTGATTTATTGCCAATCGTTGTGAACGTCGCTCTTGTTTTAACTGTTCTAAACTTTTTGATGGGAATGTAAGTTAGGCAATATTATGTTTTTCATTTAATGATTTTTTCCTCAGCGAAACATGTGTTAAAATTTGGAAAAAGCGCTCAACTTTAGATATAGCGTCGCTACCATTTATTGCTGGACTATTTAGGTTGGATATAATTAAAACTTATTTTATTTGAAATTTTAAATTAATTCAATTCTTTATTTGTGATATAAATTACACAGCATTTCACTTTGGATGCATTACGGCATATGTTTACAAGACTCGTTCATGATTTCATTAAACACTTTCGGTTTAATTTGCTTTTCGTTTTACATAGGTTTTTATTATGTGTTCACTTTAGACAAGGTTATTAGCGCAGCTTTCTTCCCTCAATTGACGTATCAATTTTTTCTTTTTATTTTTCAGTCACAATTTCACAAGAATTTAATGACGGCACTGATTTTATTGTTTGCATTCATATCACTCTCTGAATTAAGTGGTGATCGCACCTTTTTATCTGGTCTCATTGCGAGCACGTTTGGAGTGTTATTTACTTTATCGCCAATGGCGGAAATAGTCGATGTTGTGAAAGAGAAAAGCGCTGAAAAGTTGCCGTTTTTAGTGATCTTATTCACATTTTTAGTGACAACATCGTGGTTTTTATTCGGAATTTTAATTGCCGATCGATTCGTTTATGTTAGTTTTCAAAACGTTTTCTGGACATTAAACTAAATCAATTTTTTTTTTCAGGTGCCAAACGGTATCAGTTCTGTCGTTTCATTGTTTCAATTATCTCTTTTCGCAATTTATCCGAAAAAGTCGCCTCAAAAAGTAGATTAAATTCACTTAAAACGGTTTATTTCAAAGTATTACAAAAATTCTTTCTTTCCAAATGCATTGTATTTTTAAATAATTGAATTGCTCAATAAATTATGGAATTTTTCACAATTTTTAAATAATCGACTGGTTGAAACATATTTTAACTAAATGTCGGCTTTTGGGTGTTATTTTTATAACAAATTGCAAAATGTTTGTTCATAATAGGAAGTAATTCCAAATTAAGAAAGCTTACAAGGGGCACTTTTTAGTGCCAACAACAAAATTTATAAAATTTTGTAAACGTTTTTGTTATGAAAAGCAATGCACAGTGATGTAATTTTTAGCGACATTCACGAAAGTGATGGCGAGATATTGCACGTCAAAAATAAAATATTAAATTTATATAATGTTAAATTTATTATGAACAAATAAGTAGAGCCATGAATTTGGTGCTACACAAAATTGTTTATTTTAAAAAATGATTTAATCTTTTTTGATATAATGTATTTTTCTTTAAAATTTTGCCACTAAAATCACAAAATTTGAAAGTTTAGAACCAAATTACCAAAATCACACAAATTGCACCAAATTTTGTCAAATAAAAAATTATATGAATTAACTTCATAAAATTCATACAATGCTTATGAACTCGGAAGAGAGTAAAAAAAGTAGCAGCATTTTTGTTATATCATGTTTTCCTGCAAAATAATTCCTATCTCATTGGCGATAGCCGAGTTGGTAATACTTTGCTGCAGTTGCACAGGGCGAAGCATGAAGATCTATCAGTGTAACTATTAGTACTATGATCGTTATTGATACAAATGGTTTATGTACATAAAGTGCATGTCACAAAATTTTGCATAAATTTTCATAACTTTTCACTACCAATCATGCACAATTTGAATTCTTCTCAGCATCAAAATTCAAAGCCCTACAAATAAGCGAGAGCTCGATAATGTAGCGGTATCGGCCAGCGCTCTCAACACAAAGGCTTTTGGTTCGAATCCAACTTTGCCATTTTTAATTTACTTTCCATTTTTACTTCACTTTTTATTTTAAAATTGCTTTTTTAGAAATATCTATTAAAATTGAGCATCTTTGGATTATTTTATCATCCATCCGAATTTAACTCATTTTTGGGTCTTTCCAAAAGTTTTCATTTAAAATGTTCTAAACATGTCGGATGGTTACAAATAACTCACCATAACATATTTAATTTCATATTTTCTACTTTTTGTTTTGTAGTCGAAAACATTTAATTCAAAATAAAAATTAAAGTTTAATTGACAGTAAATTAAAAATGACAAAATTGGATTAAAATGCCTTTATGTTGAAAGCGCTGCTCGATACTACTAGGCTATCGAGCTTTTGATTATTTGTTTAAATAAATTTAGTATGTTACCTTTGACCTGCAATATCTCGCTACAACTTTCGAGACAGCCGCTAACAATCACATTACTATGCATTTCTTTTCATAAGAATTTGTATGCGAAATTTGATTTAAAATCTATCATTGGTGTCTAAAAAGTGCTCCTTATTATTTTTTTAAATTTTCGAAAAATTCATTCAAGAAAGCGATTACAATATGGTTAACTTTAAACTAGTGTTTTGCAATTAATTAAAAAATGTTGCAGTTTTAAACATGTTTAGCTTAAAAGTAAAACAGGAAGTTATTAGCTTTGGTTTTTGATTTCCTAAATTTTTTGCGCATAAACTCAATCTCCTCACTCTTATCAAAACCTTCAGTTTTACTGTTTATTTCATTTTCACAATTTGTATTTTATAATAAAGCTTGAAACTGTAACCTTGTTTTTAATAACTTATCATTGAACGTTTCACGTGAGTTTGTATTAAATTTGATAAAAACTGTGCAAATATAATTTATTAGCTCAAAAAAGCATGACATTCACTTTTTATGTTAATAAAAATGAAAAGCAAAAATTGACGAAACTTGCAGAAAAGTAAAATGAAAAATTGTTTTGAAAATGAATATTAAATTTAAATAGAAAATTTAAAAAATAAAATGAAAGTAAAGATAAGCACAGTGGCTAATTTAAATCGAGCTTCAAGCAAAACTAGATTTGAATCAAAGCATTAAAGGCAAAAGCATATTCAATTACCAACATTTTTGCGATTTTGAAAGTAAAAAATTAAAAAGAGAAGAGAAATTGAACGCTTTTGCCTAGATTTGAACCGAAGCGTTTGAAGTACAGCTCCCGACAGAATGTTTTGTATTTTATCGAGAAATAATGCATGATTGATAAGTTAAACGAACAGAAAGCAGATAAACGAAGAGGGTAAAATACAAAATTTAATTTTTTCAAGAAATAATTTTTAATTTTCGACTGTTTTCGGATCACATAAAAAAATCGCGAGCGATTCCTTCGTAACTCATTACCTTGTGGTGAAATAAAACAAATTTAAATCGCGTTTCTTTCGACGTTAATGGCATTTGACTCTGATTTTAACTCAATATATAAAATAAAATTTAAATGTTTCCTCTTATTTTAAAACGTGAATTATCATATCTTTTTTGCCATATATATTTAAAATGAAAGAAAAGATACAAAACATTTTGTCGGGAACTGTATATTTGCTTGATATTTTCATTTGTAATTTCACTAATACAAAAATGAATATCACAACATTCTTATATTCAACTAATGCATTGTTTTGAACTCATGAAATCAAAAAAAAAAAAAGAATTTTCTTGCAAAATTGAGTTGTAAGCTCTTTCAAAATTGAGATGGACTTATGTCAATTTCTTATTCATTTTATGTATGTGGTTTTTGCATGATTAGTGAACAGAATGAAAGTTTATATATGAAAAATAAACGTTTGAAATGAAAATGTTCTAACCTGAAACTTTAAATTTTAAAATTACAATTCGAATTACGAAATATTTGAATATAGCTTATGTTTAATTTGACGGCTAAAAATTGTTCAACAATTAAAATATTAATTTTCTTTCTTATTTAAAAAGCGAAATTGATTTTTACTTAATTTGTGTTTTTCTTCATAAATTGGATTTTCCTGATAACTCTTGTTTACTCTAGGAGATATTCAAATAGTTAATGGAGAAATATAAGATCGATTTTTTTAGGCTAATTTGGATTAAAGATCTCTAACATCAAAGAACCTCTTTCGCTTGAAAGTAGATTTAGGCGTTAAACTGCATTATTAAGAGCAAAAACTTTTTCATCATATTTAAACTAAAGTCGCTTGTTAGTGAAACTGCATATGCGAATGTTTTAAAAGAACGCTTTAAGTTAACACTCGAAACAAAAAAAATAAACTAAAATCTTATTCTAACTAACTCTAAAATGCTAACTTTACTGTTTTTAGTGCTAAATGCTTGCCTGAAATGCTACTTTTTAGTGCAACTTGGTTTCTCGAGTCAGGATTTTTCTCTCCTCACTGTGCAAAACTGAAACACGCTCAATTCGAAAACAGCCCCCGAATGCAGAAAAATGTCGAGTTTAACACGGCGAGTCTTCGATTTGCGAAAAGCGGCAAATTTTTCGAATGTAAATTGCATACAAAAGCGAAACACAGTTTGGCCCTCGAATTACATTAAGCCGTTGGCAACGGAACAATTGACAGAAGTCAAGCAGCAATCACCCGAAGAATTTGAAAAGTTGAAATTTGTACCTGTCATAGCAGCGCCGAATCATGTGTCCTCTTCGCTGTTCTACAATCGCACTTTCGACCAATTCCTTAAAGTAATAATGAGAGATGGCGATAAATGGAAAGCCATCGATGGGATGCGGATGGCGCTATTTGAAGTGAAAAGGATACAATTGAAAAAATATCGTCAAGCGAAGAGTGATGAGGAACGAGCAGCAATCGAATTGAATCCACTCACTGTTTTCGAAAAAGCAATCGAAAATTGTAAACCATTAATGATCACGCAAAAGATCAAACGTGGAGGTGCCACTTATCAGGTACCATTTCCTATCGTTGAAAAGGATTCAACTTTTTTAGCGATGAAATGGTTGTCAGATCTTATCTTATTTCGGCCGAAACCTCGCAGCGAAGTATTTCATATCGCAATGGCCAAAGAAATAGTGAATGCATATAACAACGAGGGTAAAGTCGTGAAAAAGAAAATTGACTTGCATAAACTATGTGAAGCAAACAAAGCTTACGCGCATTACAGATGGTCATAAATTTAATCAATGGTTATATGAATTTGTAAATGAAAATTTTATTTGCCAAACTACAAAATAATTGAGTAACTTAAATTCCAATTAAAAATTCTGAATTTAATTAAAAATGAACAAAGGAAAATTCATTCACTATTTGATGCATTCCGTTTCGAAACTGATCGCGTTGCAGAAGGGTATGGAGTGAAAGCAGAAGTAGAAGGAAGGGAAGTTATGGTCATCAACTGTTCACCACTTTGTCTACTGCAATTCGGAGGTCGCTGGAAAGGGGGATACACAGGAAGTTGTGGAGAATATGGATAGTGACCATAGGAATGCATTGACGAACAGGTGCAATGGCAGCAATGGCGCGAAATGAAATTCCATGGATTGGGAGAGTAAGGAGGCAAATTTGGAGGATATCTATAATTGAAGTGAGCGTTGAACCCATAATAATTTGAATATGGATTCGCATCATTTTCCATTTCACTCTTTTGATTTTCAATTGACGACATACTAGAATTCGCTTTGTTCATTTTTGGTTTTCGCATTTTCTTTACATCCTTTTCATCTGTGAGAGTGTTTTGGTTTTCGGAACGTCCACTTTGTTGCTGCTTTCTTTTTGGTGCTTTAGGCTTTGTCACCATTTTTTGTTTCTTAGAATGTTCTTCATGCGTTGGTTGATCCCCACCATCATTGGAAATTTCTTTTTTCGTCGCAATCGAATCTTCACAGTTTTCAACAATAGTTAGCATTTCACCAGCTCCACTTTCTTGCTTAAGAGGGCTTTGGAACGTGACCTTTTTGCTCATTATGTTGCTCTATATAATAAGCAAATTTCTCACTTTATTGATAAGTAGAAATCAAAAGGTTTTCCGTTCTGTTCTTCAGTTACTTCAGAACTTATTTTTTCAGTGTTCGAATCAACAATGCATTCGACAGAAAGCAGCCGATTGCTGAAAGCAGCGAATCACTGATTGCCAAATCATTATTCGACTTACGATCGCATTGTTACATCTTTATTCCATAGATTTTAGAACTTTTTGATCTGAGTTTCCCACGACTTGAAAACTATATTCAAATCGAAATGAACTCAAAGTCGAAAGACGAAAGCCAATCATTCGACGACTACACTAAGAAGTCAATTGACAATACAAGTGAAGACTTGCAGTATTTGGAGATTATTTCACAAATGATGGCTGAAAAAACTGACTCAAAGCTAAATGTGGTGAATGTAAAGCAGAAAAAGATAAGCGATTTCGATTCGCATATGCTTTCAACAAAAGCTCAATTTTACAAAATAATGGACGATAATTCAGTGATCGTTTCGTTCCAACAGCAAGTAAACTGCGAAATGGATGAACTAAAGAAGTTTGTTGAAGATAAGCTAAGTGGTGCTGAGCAAAGTGTAATTTCAGGCATTGATGCAATCGATGAGGATTTGAAAAAATTGAAAGATGAATTAAATTCAATTCGACAAGAAGTTGAAGCAATTCAGCAAATGATTGAAAAATTACCGCAAATTCTAAACATAAGCATAGCTTCAGAAGTCGTTACCGGTGATAAAATTTGATGCTTGGTTTAAAGCAAAAATTTCACTCTTTAATGCTCATTCCGTTTTGTTAATGTTTTTATTCACAGTAAACCACACGAAAATTCCCCACCCCAATTGCGCCTATATATGAGAGGGTAGGGGATTTTTGTGCGGTTTACTGTATTGCATTTTATTGTAGTTTATCGAATCGAGTTTGATTTTTATATGTAACTAAATTGCATTAAAACTTTCGGTAACATGATATTTATTGAGAAAATTAAATGATTATCAAATAATATTAGCAATTGTAGTGTGTTATTTCCACTTCAAGTTTTATGCCGTTTGGAACACCGATTTGAAGTTTAACTACAGTCGCTAACAAAAATTTTGCAAAATTGACTGTTGTCGAAAATTGTAACCAATATATTTGGCTTATGGAACTCCTGCCGCCATCTACAATTTACAACAAAAGTCCAGTTTGACACACTACAACATTAGATGGCAGCAGGAGTCCCGTACAGTTGCAAATATTTTTGTTATCGACTGTAATTAAACTTGCAATCGGTGCTTCAAACGGCATAGGACTTCGAATGAGCGTAATATTCGAGTGCAACAATGTGTTTCTGTTCGTTTTTACGTCGATCGCTTCGAATGTTACGCAATTTCGATCACAGAAATAACTCAAATGTAACAATAAGACAGCAATTTTCACTGAAAACTTCCGAATTTAAGAAAAAACGTTCGAAAAGTTTCTAAGACACTTTTATCGCCCTGAAAAATAAGATGAATACGTCAAGAAACAATTTAAGCTTTAAAGAAGCGGAAGCTGATGAATCAAAGAAACCCGATAAAGTAAGCTCAATAAAATCGAATATTTTTGCAAAACTAGCAAAGAGCGAGTATTTATCCAACAAATCGTCAAATGAAGAACTTGTAGCGGCAGTCAAACGAGTGCAACAACTCAGATTTCTAACTTTGTGGTTTATGTTAGCTTTCATTCAGATAATTAGCATTTTAATTGTTTATCTAAACTATTTGTGGATTTCAAAGCATTTGGGTGGCTTCGATTTGACCATCAACCTCAAAAATCAAACTTTTCTCAATTGGCATCATTTCTTATTTATTTTTTCATTTGTAATTTTAGGAAACTGTACGTATTCTTTGTGTTTTGATAGTTTTTACATTCTCTTTTGTTTGCAGCATTGTTGATTTTCAGAATTTCGCCGAATTTAAATACGAAAGCATTAAAAATGACACATCAACTGATGTCTATTTTCGCGTTGCTTATTTGTTTGGCAATTTACTTTCTAACACTTTGGACTCGATCGTATCATATCAATACTGCAGGTCTGGCCACGATTCATGCCTGGTTTGGTTGTATTTTTCTTGGCATCGTAAAAGTTTTCCTCGTTGTATCACATATAATCTACACTGAGGAAAGTTTTTATGTATTAAGACGAAACTTTACTGTTCATCACACTTTCATCGGCATATTGCTATTCGTTTTAATGACAGTGGTTATTTTAACTGGAATAACAGAAAGAGCTTTCATTCGAATGTAAGTGCCAATCGATTGCGCGGTTTTTGCGATATTAGAATGTTTTCGTTTCTTTTAAAAGCTTAAATTTTCAATGAATAAGGGAAATTTAATAAAGCCAAACAATAGCTTAAATTTGTTTGTTTCTATTTCAGTCGCCGAAAGCCAACAGACTCATCTCCAGTTGCATACCATCTGAATGAAGATCAACGATATTTGTGTAACTCAATCGGTCTTCTTGTATTTATCTACACTTTTACGGTTGCATTGTTTGTGAACAATACTGATTTTGTGAACAAGAACCTGAAAACAAAAACTGCAACTACTCAGCGGAAATGATTATAAAAAAAATAAACTCATGAATAAATAGAAGCGTAAAAATACTAAGTGGATAATTTTCAATGTAGTTTTATTACTTTTATGTACCAATTTTAAAATACAAAAAATTAATTTCACTTTTTAAATTTTTTAACCCTTTAAGAGCAAAAGAAAAACTAAAATACGTGAAATTAAAAAGGACAAAAAATTGTCGAATTATTAATTATTGAACATTCAGGAGTATTTAAAAGTTACGTACTCATTCGCTTTCGCGAAATAACATAAATATAATTATGCGAACTGTGGATATGATCTCAATAAAGATGATCAATTA
>NCKU01002917.1:0-16958 GCA_003675995.1 Dinothrombium tinctorium | reverse complement strand
GGATAAAAGTGCTTCATTGAAAATCAACAATCACGAATATTGACAGGCCAAAGATTTCCACATTATGCACAGAATTTCTGAAATAACTTTTATAACCAATTTTTTTAATTTAAAATAAGTTTTGGATTTATATTCAATTCATAAATTCAAATTAAAAACTATTTAAATTCTGTTGATAAAATAAATACATTTTGAAACATGATTGAACTTTCGCGCATTTAAGTATAAAAATTGCAGTCAATTTCAAATCATTTACCATTTTGTCAAAACTATTAACACTTTTGTCAATTCATTTAATAAAAACAGTAAACACAATTCAAACAACGATCGATTTTCGTTGTTTTTTAAACTTCTAAATTAACTTTTCACGAATTTTTATTATTGTGATTATGAACTTTAAAAAATGAATTTAAAAATCAAATTCAACATTTAACAAGATGGGAAGTGATCAAAACGAATCATGTAGAGATCAATTTTTTCATTTAAAGCAGTGATACGAATTACTGTACTGATTTAATACTCATTGCTCTTCATTTTTAAATACGCACAAATAGTAAAATACACACCAAAGGTATGTATTCATTTATGACCTCGTCACAAAATAAAACAAATATTTGCATTCAACCTCTTACCTTAATGAAGTACCATAAGTCTATATGATACGAAAATGATATGAGATTTAATATTTGGATACCCGACAACAGTAGCTAGAAAAAGTAACAATCCATCTTTTCGAGAGAGTGATTTTTAGACAACCGATATTTTGAAAACGGACCACTGTTGGTAATGATTGGCTACTATATTCTGGCAGCTGAACTAAACACGAAATCACATCATGCAAAAGTTAATAATCCAATATTAAGAAAGTGGATTTTACATGTTTATTTTATTTTGTGATGAGATCATAAATGAATACATACCTTTGATGTGTGATATTTTACTATTTGTGAGCATTTTAAAATGAAAAGCGATGAGTATTTAATCAATACAGAAATTCGGATCATTGCTTTGAATCACTTCCCATCATTTGAAATGATCACTTCCCAACTTGTTAAATGTTGAATTTGAATTTTTAAATTAATTTTTTAAAGTTCATAATAACAATAATAAAAACTCGTGAAAAGTTAATTTAGAAGTTTAAAAATAACGAAAATTGATTATTGTTTGAATTGTGATTACTGTTGTTATTAAATGAATTGACAAAGCTGTGAATAGTTTTGACAAACTCAAAGCGATGCGCCGCCTTCTATTAATAGTTTTGACAAAGTGTTAAATGAATTGAAATTGACTGTAATTCAGATTTTGTTAAGTTTAATATTATTTCCGAAACTGTATAGTACCAAAATTGACTCATATTATCCATATATATACAATATTGAAATAAATCAGAATTGGAGAAGATAAATAAATTTTTATTTAACTATCACTGTATGCTATCGCGTATTTTTGTTGAAATTTTCAATATCATCTGCTATTAAGCATGCGGCATTTCGAGCTTACCAGAATAGCAATTCGATTTCAAGTTGTTTTTCATGTATATTGTTAAAAATTTTTCTTTAAAATTTGCTTACAAAAATTATCCTTTTTCTTGTCTTGATATAAATTTACAGAGTCACTATTGATAGCCATTAAAAAAATTACCCTAAATTCAAGTAACTAATCAATTGAAGCCGTCTTTTGAAATATCCTTTAAAATTAAATTTGTTCTTAAATCTAATCTGGAAAAGCCTTATAGTTCCGGATTCATGCTGCTTTTTTCTGAGATAAAATAAGTTGGAAAATTAGTTCTCTTATGCTGTTTCAATGATTGTTAAAAACATTTTAATTACGCATATTTAAAATCTCTTGATTTGCATTAAATAAACTAGTAAACAAAATTGAGAAGACTAATGTGGTAAACCATATAACTGCAAATAAGTAAACAATTCTTTTTAAGAAAAACAACTTTCAAGACAAATTCTTTTGAGAAATAACCACAAACCTAAAAAAGAAACAAACTGGTCCCTATTACATTGAATGGTTGAGATTAAGAAACGTTAAAATTTCTTAAAATGGAATTGTTGAATAAAAAGTTTTAGGTCAAGTGTTGAACTTGAAATAAGGCGATAATATTTATTTGTATGAAGAGTGGTTTTTAAAATTTTATCTTTTTAAATAGCCTTTATATCCTGTATTGCTGTCAAAAAAGATTAATTTTCATTTTTAAGTGCTTTTCACAATTTTAAATTTCAAATAAATAAAATTAAAAATTTAAGTCAAGAAATTAAAAAATGCATAATTTTAAGTGAAAGTATCACAAAATTTACTTAAATTTAACACAAAACAAATTTTTACCATTTTTATCACATGAAAATCGAAGTCTAATAATTATATACATAATAGAAAAGAATGAATTTTGGTTTTAAATGTATAAAACTTTATTCAAATATTTAAGAATTATCCAATATAAATATGCATTAATACATATTTTATAATTTTATAGTTGGTTTGAAAATACTCACGTGACTTTAAAACAAATTAATTTGTTGAATATTATTAGTATCTAATGAGGTCTATCTAACATTCTTTCATAGAAAAACAATGAAAATAGCTGATTCCCTAATATTTTAACTTTCTTATCATTTATTCGTAAATTTAATTTTACTAAAAAATATATTTTTATTCAAGGCATCTATACTTAATTTAATCAAATAATTCTCACTTTATTTATTTTTAATTGAGCTCTTGAAAAGTTAAAGTCTTTTTTGGAGCCACAATTATTGTTCACTCTCAACAAGCTTAATGGTTTCATGTTTCTGTAGGTAAAAATAACAATGGAGAAAGGAATCAGTCTTGGATTAATGATACGCGGAGGTCTAGAATACGGACTGGGGATTTACGTAACTGGAATCGATCCAAATACTCTAGCCGACAAAGCTGGTTTAAAGGTAAGTTTGAAGAATTCTAAACGTTAATGCTTTACAGAGAAATCAATTGAATGTGAACAAACAAAAGCATCTTATCCTTAAAGAGCTTTCAATAATTATTTGGAACGAGAAAGTTAGATGAACAAAAAATAAAAATGAAGCTATTTAGCAAATTCATCGATTTTATCATAAAATCATTATCTTCTGCTTACTGTATTCAAAAATTATAAATTTGCACCAAAAAGTTAGGTTTCTAATCCATAAATGACACAGAACCTTTGCTTTTATTTCTCTTGCAATCATTCATTTTTGACAGATTTGCAACATCACAAATAATTTAATTATTTTTGGTTAAAAAGCACAGGGAATAAATTTATTAAAAAGCGATTACTTAATGCTAGGTGTTTAGTGAATAAAGCATTTTTCCATAATTTCTCTACTTTTCAAACGTTTTGTTTCTAGTGAGTTTAAGCATAGCAGGTGATACTTTTCTCAACTTTCGTAAAAATTCTATTTAGTCGCTTGAATAACGAACAAAATCCCAGCTTTAGCAACTTGCTAGCTCTTTATTCATTTTACTTTCAAAATATTCATGAAAATTTAATATGAATATTTAAAGCAAAAAAAGCGACTAATTTGATTTCATCAAGCGAAATGTATTATTTTGTGCAGAAAAATAAAATTTTTTCACGAAGCATTGCGCGGCAATCGAGACACTTTTTTCTGCGCAAAATAGTAAAATAAATTAATTTTCTACAAAATAATTTAATAAGAAGATAAAAAATTTTGTTAATTCAAAGATTGAAATTCGCTCGAACTCATTGAATACAAAATGAATTCACTCGTTTACATGAAAAAATAAGCAATGAATACTCTGATTGAATTATACTCCATTTGTAAAGCAAACTATAAAAATGTCAAAACCAGACATTGTTCCGCACCACATTTATTTTATTCACTTTACATCCAATTCTAGACTAAACAAATTGGCTTTTGTTTTCTTTTCTAAATGAAGAGTAAAATAGCTGCTTTATGAAAACATAAAAGGACTAAAACACTAGTGAATTCGCTTTAGATAAACAAAAGAAATGTGATCAACATCGCTTTTCAAATTTAAAACGTTTTTCCACTTCGCTCGAGAGATGTGTTAACAAATAATTTGCTTCCGGTGAATTTTGCGATATTGTCTTTCAAAACTATTTTTCGCTTTTGATAAATTCAATGAAACGAAAACTTTCACTGACAGACGATCGATCATTTTGTTTCCGAACATAATTCAGGAAATTACTGTTTTATGAAGTAAAAATGCAAAGCAATCATCATAAAATTTTCAATATAAAGAGCTTTTTCCAATGGTTCGTAACAGGTTGGCGATCAACTATTGACAGTGAACAATTACAATTTTCAAAACGTATTGCACGACGAAGCGGTCGATATACTTCGCTCATCCGCCCGTTTGACGATGAAAGTTCGATACGTCGGAAAAGTGCCTGCGTCAACGGCACCGTTGATTAAAGATCTAAGCGGAGGAAGCGGTACGCACGGCAATCATCATCACAATCCATCTGAAGCATCTTCATCATCGCCGTCATCGTCTCATCAAAGCACAATTTCATATCACTTCGCACAAATTCCGTCCTCGCGTTGCTCGGTGCGAGATATACGCCGACTACATCACCAAAGCTCGAGTAGTGCGGCGATTGTATCCTCTTCGGGCAAAAGTTCTCCTTTGCGGCGCACTGGTCAAGAAAAGAGCAATAATGGTGTTCATCGTAATGGACAGCAACAGCACATTACGCCCAAGTTGATGGTTACCGATAGTGGAGACGAGGAATTACTAGAAAGCAAATTGCAAGAGTATTTAACCGAAAACGAACGCATTACATTTGCATTTTATCGCAACGAATATGTTACGAAAGGAATGACAATAGATGCTTTCATCGCATTACTTCTCGAGCTTCTGGACACAAACGAAAAAGTTTGATAAATATGTTCTTTATGACTTTTTTTGCGCTTACTTTATTTTTTGATCCCTTCGTTTGCAGTACTCGCTTCTGAACCACATTCGAGGCATCATACGACAAGAGGACATCGATAAGTTTGACGAATTGATTTTTAAGCGCGAAGAGCAAGCTATGATTAAAAGCAAAGCCAATACACAAGAGAAGCCATTATTTATAACGACCACGGAAGACTCAAGTGACTCGAGTAGTTGCTACCAGCCAGAAGCAGATCGAAACGAAGACTCCGATTCGATTGAGAATAATCCACGCTGCAAACATACGAGAAGTCAAAGCAAACGACATTTGCCGGATGTGCCGATCGCCGAAAGCCACGGATACAACGAAGAAAGTGATTTAAATGCAAGAAGAAAGATACGAAACACGAGGTATTGTTCTACAAAATGCAATTTTCTTTCGTTTTGTTTTTAGATTCTTGATTTCTGTTTTTGATGCAGGCGTTTGTCGAGAAGTGATGCGGGTAAAGCGAACGAACCAAGTGAATCGCACTCACTCTCACCAACGAGAGGTTTATTTCGCAAGATTGTTCCTCGTCGTCACAGTAGCTGCAATACTCAAGTGAAGCCACTAGGTAGTGATAGTCAATTGCTCAGTGTAAACAATACGGACGAACGACGCTGGAGTATTGCGGCCGCACACGAAATACCTGCAAATTGTGAAGTAAGTGAAATGCTTCGCAACAATCTAAAATTGATGATTTCTTTGCACAACTTTGTTGGACAGAGAATAATCATTGTGTAATATAAAAGATTACACAAGATGATGATTACATTTGCTATTATCTTTCTGTATCTTGTGTCTGCACGAACTGCGCGCTGATTAACCGCAAAGCCGTTCGTGTGCGTATGTGTACGTATTATCTTTCTCAATTTTCTGAAGCGAGTGCACATTAATTACTCGCGAAATGTAAACGAAGTAAAATTTTCGGTCTCAGATCATTGAACTTGATCGCTCGATGCTCGTTGATTTCATCGCGATGGTGTGCTTGTGTCGTTCTCTCTCATAAGCACCGCTTCGTCGGCGAACGAATAGCCAAAAAAGTCCATTTTAAATATGATCATATAAATGAACAGAACTTGTTTGCTCGAAATGAGTTGGGAGAAAAAGCAAAACCACGAGCAGTTTTCTCTCGAAAAATTTAAACTCGAAATTTTCGACATTTTTTTGCGCAAAACGAGCAAAGAAGACATGGCTGCAATAGTATTGAAGTGAATATTGCGCGAAAAACGATTGCCGAGTTCAACGAGAACGTTACTTGAGTACAAAATGGCTGTGTGTAGCATATGCGAAGTAATGCAAAAACGCACTCAAAACTGTCAGTTTGAAAAATATGGAAAGAGAGAGAGAGAGAAATGAATCTTGAATAAAAATAAATTCGCGCTAAACACAAGTAATACCGAATAAGAGTAGAGACAAAAACGATCGCCGAAAAAACGTCTTAAAATGAAAATGATCGCTGCTATCATTGAGGAGAGAAAAAACGCTGTGATGTTCTCAGACGGCAAGACGCGCTTTGAATACAGTGCAATACACCGCTCGCGGCTATGTTTGCGACGTTTGATAACATACGCAGGGTGTAGTTTATTGTATTTATTGTTGCGTAAATAGACGAAAATGGATTTTCTTTCAAACGAAAAGATGAAGGCCACCGAAGAAGAAGAAATGTGGCTGCAAAGTTTTTCAGATAAAAAGCTGTTCTTCTTTGTTCCAATAATAATAATAAATAAATGGCCACAAGCGGGGTGTCGGTCATTGACCTACAATCGCCCGCTGCATTTTTAAATAAATTGGAAAATGGCTCTTTTCAATTTCTTCTCTGTTCTTAAAACAGAATTCGAGCTCTTTGACGCGAAAAAAGCCGAAGCGCGAACGCGTTTCGCGATAAAATAATAAATTTAGAAAATAAAGAGCAGTGAAACAGGAAAAGCAGAAAAAAGCGCAGCTCGATCTTATTTTTGCCGAATCTAGAAGTGTGAGCACTTGAAAACGTGGGAAAGGACATCAGCGCGAGTAAAATATTGTACAAACTCACTTTTTTCGTCTCCTCCGAATCTTGCGCTGCTCGTGATTGGCGTTTCTTCGCTTTTCTGCTCAAAACTTTTTACACACTGATTTGCGGCTAAGCTCTCATAACCCCCTCAAACCCGACTCGCTGCATCTTCGCTCGCTGCTTTCCTCTTTTCTTCGCCGATTTTCAATTTTTTCACCTGTAAGCATTATCAACATCATAAACTATCTTCGCTTTATTTCAAATTTAAATTGAGCAGCCGTTTTTTGCTTTCTTCGCGAGATTGAAGGCGCTCAATGAGTGAAAAGAGATGATGGGTTGAGAAGAGTGAAGAGAAAAAGCGAGCGAGAAAGGCTATTGAGTTCGATGAATGGGCAAATCGATTTAGCTCGGCTTGAGAAAAGAAAAGAAAAAAGTTTTATCGCACACAGCGAGCAATAAAGCGGCAAAGAAAACAAAATTGAAAATCTCCACCCGATTTATGGCAGTTACTCGTCGAACCGGACAAATGGTTTTTGTTATTTTTAATTTCTTTAATTGTAAGCGAAAAACGTCATCTTTTTGTGGCCAGATTTAATGGATTACATTTGCGTACAAGACGAACAAAGAAAGAAATTAAGAGTCATCACTGTTATTGCAATTTACTTTAGCTAATGATTATTAAGTACTTTAATTTGGTGTGCGTCGTTAAACGTGATATTAAGCGAAAAGGCCAAAAGCGATTCTTGCCGTACAAAGTAGAAAATGAAAAACTTTTTTTCCTAAATAAGCAACATAATAATATAAACGCACAATAGAGCGAGAAAAAACAGCGTTGCTGTTGCTTTTTAGTGATGCTGCTGCTGCTGCATGTTAATACTAGTGCATATTATACTATACGTCAAGAGTAGTTTGGTGTACACCATCAGACTGCAGGGCCTCATTCAAGCCATTCGTTGTCTGCCGTTTGCATCCTCAACACTTGCTTGTGTTCTTCTCGTGTTCGCGGCGAACAGCAGATCGCGTTTTGCTGAAAACCGTTTCTTTATTTTCGATTCTACTAATTTTGTCGAAGTAAACAAATAGATGATCACAATTTTCGGTCGAAAGTAAGATCGTTAAGCGATTGTTTTGTGCGTTTTTAAATTTGTGAAATAGTAAAAAAATTTGGTGTAAATTGTAAAATTATCTAAGAAATTGATCTAAAATGGAAACTTGGCTCGATATTCAACCGATACGCATACCGCGACCGAAATTGGTTAGCGTTGCGATAAACTCGACTGCACAGCGAATCAACGGCGTTACTGAATGCGGCGGGAAAGCGAATAGCGCGTCTGGTATTCGCACCGGTGATGCGAATAAAACCGCCTCATAGCTGAAGCAGAAAAGAAAACAGCTTTCACGCTTGCTTTATGCCTCTGGTGTATATATTTTATTTCGACATTATTTTGTAATCAAGCAACGAAGTAACAACAATGGAGAACATTCAACCTTAACCTAATTTCTAAAAAACAAAAATTGCATCTTTAATCTCATGTTTGTACCTTTTTTAAACATTTAACACGGCGTTATTAACAATTGCGTTATGTTAATTTCATTTTAATTTTTTTTTCATTATTGAATCTCTAAATAAAATATGATTACTTAATAACCGTTTCGCTTTTGTGGAAAATGCCTCATAATGTGAGATGAAAAATTCAGCTTTTGCTGCGTTTGTCAATGACTAAAATTTTACACGGAAAATGCTTTATAATCCACCGCTTTTATCTTATAGGGCTCAAATTACAACGCCGCCGATATTCGAACAGCGCGATCATTGAGCAACGAAATGCCGCTTTGTGGTAAAGCTGCTGGTGGTCGAGAGATGAGATCGGGCAGTGGTAATCATTTGCAACTACCAATTCCGAGCGATTCATTCGGTGCACCAAACAATAATCTGGCTTCGCCTCCGCATCTTCGCGTACGACGGCATCGCTCATTACCTAGTCCAACATTCGCGAATCCCAACGCGCAATCATTGGCCATTAATCAACAGCATCATCGAAGCTCTTCATTTCGGCTGCCTGTAAGTTTAAAAAAAGTTTAGTTTGAAAAGGAAAGTAGTGAAATTCTCTAGCTAAACACATAAATCTTTTTTTTTGTGCACAGCATCGACATGCGACACAAGAACCCGGCGGAAGGTTGCGTGTTATGGTGAAGAAAACCAAACCCATTCTCGGTATTGCGATTGAAGGTGGAATCAATGTTATAAATCAGCAGCAGCCACGAATAATCAGTATTCACGTGAGTAAAAAGAAATGCTTATCTGTTTCAGATTAATTATTTTAGAGTATTATATTCTGTTTAAGTTTCATTTTTCACCAGGCTTTACTTTAAATTTTCAAAAAAAAAAAACAAAAAAAAAACAGTGAAAACAGTTTGAATTAGTAAAATCTTTGAATTATACATCCTACTCGGTTAGTATTTGCAGTTTGTTTTGCTTTGTTCTATTTTATAAACTCGGAGTCGAATTTGTAATCTACCTTCATTGAATTTGATCGAATTCCCCTTTTCATTTTCGTATCTATTCAAGGCATTGAAAATGTTTGAAAAAGAATAAACTACGAAAGCAAAAAAGCAAAATAATTTAAATCATATTTTCAAAGTGAATAATATTTTAAGTTTTTGCATTTTTCATAAAGTAAACTTTAGCTCTACGACAAAATTTCAATTTTATGTCAAAGAAAAAAAATTCATTTTCAGAAAATGATGAATTCCTCTTCAATATCGATTTTTTTAAATATTGTTCATTTGAAAGAAATTAAATTAGTTTAGCGATTAAAAACACCTTTTACGTTTAAAATAACAAAGTTTCTCAGTTTTGGTCACGCAATTAACCGCACATCACCAAGCTTGGCGTATCTTGCGCTGCTGGGAATTGGTGCTACAAGTTTTTTTTTAAATCTAATTAATGCTCTTCATGTTACGATCAGCAATCATTTCAGTTTGTTGTCTGTTCTTTATGCAGATAAAATTGAACGTTATTATCTTAAGTGAGCACCGCTCTATGAAAAAATTGTCTTTCCTTTTATTCTGCTGTTGAAAAAAAAGTTATTTAAAACTTGAAGCAAATAAAGTTTGAAGAGATGGAAGTGTAAAGATGCCATTTATTTCCTCTCATAAAAGAAATTTTTAATATACTCTCATTTTTACAGTACTCCGGACAATTCTCTCTTGCTATTATGTTAAGTTTTCAAGAGTGCTTCTTCAATGTGAACTCAAGCACAGAGTTCTTTCTCAATGTAATATCGTTTTATTATAGGAATAAAGTAACAAAAAGTTAATTTCGAGGAAAATGAAACAAGAGATTTTTCCTGAACTCAAGATGTGTATAAGCACGTTATAGTGCAAAGTGTCTTGTGTAAAAGAATAAAAGCAGACAAGAGTCTAATTACTTCGAGATTAATTGTAATAACTCTAAGATTAACGTATTTATTTTAAAACAAAGCACTTATAAAGCTGCTTAAAAACAGTAAGAAATCGATATCATCTAAATGTTAGTAATACAACACTCGCTGTCTTGATCGTTAATTTAAAAAGATCTTTTGATTTCTTGTATTTTTGTTTAGTTTTACGTAATTCTCCTGAGAATCACGTCTGAACTATTTATTCTTATTATGATGTTTGACTTGTAGCTAAAAAATATGTTGCGAGTCTCGTTTTTTAAGATCTTGCTCCTTAACTTTCCGGCATTATAATGAGTTTTTTATACTTTTTCTTCGTTGTTTTATGATACATCTTGCCCACCAGTGTTAATAAATTTAATAAATAGTAACGTTTAAATATTCGCACATATTTTGGTATAGCTAACATTCCTTAAAAAGTTACACTCGAATATAATACGCACAAAAATTTCGATGATCGAAAATTTTTATTTTACTTGAGAAAAGAGAGTCTCTTTTCAAAGTTTTGACCAAAATTTTACTTTTCTTCTGAATTTTACTTTAAAATTTTAATAAAACATGAGAAAGTGAGCTTGGCGAAACTGTTAAGGGCTTAACATAGTATTCTATCTAAGAATTTTTTGCCGAAATTTTTGTTAGCATTGAGTTTCGGTCTAGTGATAGCACAATTTGAGTGAGAAAGTTAGCTCAAAAAAGGATCAGAGTTATCAAGCCTAAGTTTAGCGAAAAATCAATAAACAGAAAAATACAGTTTACTTTTGCATGGTCATATTTTTTAGTCACACCTTAATCATTATGAATTTAATTTCTAATGATATCTTGTTCAGAGAAGAATTACCAACCACATGTTTTTGAAATGTGAATCACCTCACAAACAATATTTCATTATTACTTTTTGTTTATTTTATTTATATTTTACGATAAAACTGCGAAATATAATAAATGAGATGAAGTCTCAATTTTAGCCTATGTTATCTACAGCTTTCAGAAAATCATGAGGAATTTTAAGGACTATTGAAAATTGTCTCTGAAACTCTGAAACTGCTTAATTCAATTTTTCTTTTTGAATTGAACTTTTTAAAAAATGCTCCAACCAGTACCGTGATTTAAAATTAATTTGACAGAGTTGATTATTTAATTATAAAGTTAAAACTAAAATTTTTAATGTGTGCAAAATTAACAAGTCTCTATTAGTTATTTTTTACATTTGTTTTTAGCTTTTTATCGTAAGTGTTAATTAAATTTGAAAAACTTCAATTTTTTCTCACGTTACTATTTTGAGTTAAAATTTTCATGTTAATTTTTGAAATAATTAGATGAAAAGCAACACTTAATTTTATCATTCAATGAACGTCCCAACCTTAATTGCACAGAGCATTTTTAAAATCTAACGCATGCAACAGGCGATCAGTTTAAAATGAACTTAACTTTCCCTTAATCAATTTGAATTTTTGCAAAAAAAGAGAGATTAGAAATGAAAGTAATAAAAGTGGCGCTATTCTATCTTCGATTAAACAAAAAGCACGCAATATGCCAAGGCACAAATGAAAAAGTTAAATACATTAAAACATCTTCATTTTATACGCATTGTTAGCGCGGAGTGAAACTTTTTGTCTAGAGCAGTATTCTAAAATTCAGATGTCACTAAGAATATGAAAGATGGTTTTCCTAATTTTGTTTTCTATATGAAGTCTTATAAATATTTATTGAAATTGTTGAATGTTGAATTAATGACGAGCAACTGAAAGTGAATTAAATTTGGTACCCAACTTTTAATATTGCCTCAATCAAAAATTGAATGTTTAATTCTTAAAGCTTAATTTTACAGTGTGAACAAGTGTGATGTAATACCAGAGAAGCGATTTGAAAGTAAATTATTATATTTCATTGTTGTTTTAAACTCTTCAATGATACATAAGAAACTGTTTCTTATCCATTTTCGACGATAGAACTACAAAAATAAACTTTAAAGCGCCATACTGTTTTTACTTGCTCGGTGTAAGTTTAACGTTCTGTAGAATAATCAAATAATCGTGTTAAACACAGTTGATTCAATTTTATTTTGCAACATTTTATTGCGACGAAAACATTTCAAACAGTTTTTACAGCGAGAAAAGCGATAAGATTCAAACGGAATGGTCAAAAAGTATTTTTCACAAAAGCGACTCAAAATTTGGTTATTTTGTCAAGCCACATTTATTTATTATATTAAAGTGACATTTTCTTCCGCTTTTTCAAAAAGGTATCAAATTCTTTCCGTTCCATAATAGAATCGCATTCATTTTTATTTGAGCAAAAATTATGAATAAAAGTAATAATGGTGGGGAGACTGTGCGTTAATATAAATGTTATTTCCTCTTTTTTAAAGTAAAAAGGCGAACAAATGCATTATTTATGCTTTTTATGTTTCTGCTATTTGAGTAAACCATCGCTTAAATTCTTTTTTATTCAATGCAATTTTTTTAAAATTTAATATCTGTTATGCTAAGCAATGCTAAGGTTTCTTTAGCTTTTCAATTAAATTTAGAATTCTTAAGAAATATTAATTTGCTTTATCTGTTTACTAAAATTAAACTTTTCGACTCACTAATACTGTTGATTTATTATAAAGGTTTTTTTCAACCTACACACTTGATTAAACTCATTTAAAAATTAAATTTTAAAACTGGTCGAGCCATGAGAATGAATGCATTATTTTGCAATGATCGAGAGGGAGGAAAAAACGTGGCAGATGTTATTCTTTTATTTTCTTTCTGTTATCGTCTTCCTCCTGGCTTAACTCGTTTCTTCAGCTTAAGACAAAATGCTTTGCTATAGTTTTCAAATAAAATATGTTTTTTTAATGCTATTTACCGCAAAAAAATTTGCAGAAGTTGTACTTTCTTCCTTTGGCATTTCGTATGATCAAAGTGAAGTATTGCTCTTTTGATGAAGATTATGTCAAACACACGAACGAAATTTCTTCAAGCAATTTCTTATATTTCTTGCTTTCTGTAAAGTTGTACTTACAAAATTTAAAAAGGCAACAAAGCGAAAAATAAACTTTTCTTCTAGGCAAAATGTCACAACAGCAAAAATCTTATGTTACATTTATGACATTTCTTTTTAGATAATTCTCGATTATTTCAAAATTTTTCTTGTGTAAATCTTATACAAATCTTTAACTTTATTTACTTATATTGAGTTTATTTAGAATAAAAAAGATTTCTAGAGCAAGAATGTGCCACTCTGTATGAATTTTCTCATTTTCTAAACTTAACTTCGCACAGAAAGGAATTTTTTTTTTGATCTGGAGAAAAAATCACTCTTTCCATTGCAAATTATTGACTCTCGTAATTAACACACATTTATTTTAAATTTTGAGCATTTCAGAAGCTAAAATTTTAATCAAGCAAGGTTTTTGTCGAATTTTTAAATATTTTTCTTTTCTATATTTACTTAAAATGTTTCCTTATTCTCAATTCATGACAATTTGATATCCAATACAGAATTGATTATCTTTGAACACTGAAACAAATATACTTACTTGAAAAAAAACATTTTAAAATATACTGCGTCTTATCGAGAATTGAGTTTTATTTCGCACACAATTTTGGAAAATAATGTTTGTCCCGGATCGATCATTTAAACTCTTACTACTTAGTAATGCATCAAATTTAATCAGGATTCGAAACAAAGTTTAAACACATTTAAAAGTAAAATTGAGCACTTTTATCGACTGTGTTTAAATGAAGAGGTTTTATTTTATTCGAGTGAATGTCAAAAGCAATACCCATGCATTCAGTAACGACAATATTGGGCTTGTTCGAACGGTGGTTTTACTAAAAGAATTGAGTGAAGCTGCTTTTGCATTATATAGATCAGAAGTTAGTCGAAACTCTTATAATTAAAAAAATTTTACAAAAAAATGTTACAAGAAAAAATGAAAAGTGACGACTTAAAGATTATTATAGAGTTGAGTGAGTAGTCACCGAGCAAGGTTCGAACAGAGTTCTCAATTCGACAAATTCATTATTGTCTGAGGAAATTGACTGACGCTACGTGCACCGGTTGCTTGCAGTCAGTGTCATGATCTACAGATTGGAGACCTCGCCATTTTTGGCGTTTTCCTATCTCATTTTAAAGAGATTTCAAACAGTCAATGCAAGCTGAAACTCTCATTTTGTCCGTAAAACATTCACAAATCCCTCGCACTTCATTTCATTTTATTTTTTCAAAATCTGCTTCACAAAACTGAAATTAATTGTTCAAATAAACAAGCGATTAGTAAAATGTGGTTCGTAACTACCTAACAAAGTAATTCCCAAGCTCGCTTTTCTTCATTTCGTTTACGAAAGCTCTATGCAATGTTTAAATCTGTTCATTACAGTTTTGTAAAAACTCACTATTTTTCGTTAGCATCAAAGGAAGAATTAAATATTAATTGTATCGTTGACATTTACCGTAAACAAAGTATTGATCGAAAAAATAATTTTTACAATTGCCATAAAATTACTAGTCTTTAATTTCAATTTCTTAGTTTAATGTTTAATCACTCACTACTTAGTTACTTATATCTTACTTACTTACTTGTAAGTCACTTTAATGCTTAAGACAACCTTAAAATGGAATAAAATTGAAAGCTATTAAATTAATTTTTATAAAAGTTTTAATCAAAAATTTTCATAAATTTATTTGAGTAAAACTTATTTTATGTAGTTTTTAATGACTTTCCAAATTAATGTGTAAATTTAGACTTTTAAATAAAATCATTGTGAAAATCGATGAAAACCGCAAAAACTCCTAAAATCAAAAATCTTGAGCAGTTCTAACTTTATTATTTCTTCATTTGATTAAACAAAATTTGTCTTTTTAGTTATACATAACATGAAGAATAGTTTAAAAATAGTTTCACAGTAATTAATAATTTGCGACTACTCGAACTAAGTTTGTCTTTTAATAGGAACGCTGTCTTCCCCGTATCTTTGAAAGAATCTTTTACTGAATCATTTTTAACTTTGATAATTTTCATATTGTATGTGTAAAAATTTTTTAGCTACTCATTTCTTCCTTTAAACGAAAATATAAAAATGTTATCTTGTGAGCTAAAGCCTATTTTCCTTTTATAAGAGCTAAAAAAATGGTAAATTTTTTTCAAACATCAAAAGGGATTGACAATATTTAGCGTAAAAGTTTTATCTTCCTAAAATGTTAAAAGTTCTGTACTACTATTGACAAAAAAGTTAAAAAACACACTTCACTGAAAAATTGTAAATTTGTTAGACCAACAGACATTTTTATAAATTTTACTTGTCATATTCTCTCAAACACATGAATTCCATTCAGAAACATTAACTTCGTGACAAATTCAATTATAAAAAATTTTAAGTTTAACTTCACGCAAAAACTTCTCTTTGAGATGTTTGAAAAATTTCTATCAGAGAAGCAAAATGAAAATAAATTTCCTCACAGATCTTTTTCTTCTATTTCGGAGTGAGGGGGAATGCTTGGGGAAAACTATGCCATTTGACCCACTTTTCAGATATTTATATTCTTCGAAGCCTAAATTTAACTTTAAAATTTACTGAAACACATTAAAGTTTCGGTGATTTTCATTGTTTCCATCTGATATATTTTATAAATTTAAGAAAAATTGAAAAAATTTTCAATCTTTCCGGAATGCTATTTATAGTAAGTTTACTTTTTGACTAATACAGTAAAAAACTAACAAAGAGAACCAGAAATACATTCGTAGCCACATTATTATGGCAGTTTTTGAATGTAAAACGTGAAATTTGAATTAAAAGTTAAAATATAAATGTGGTTACTAATGTACATTGGATAATGAAGCTATTATTATCTAAAATATCTAGTCCAAATTAAATAAAAATTTTTTATGATCGACGATATTTATAATCCGAAAACTGATTATAGTTTTAATCAAAAGCTAAGCAAGAATGTTTGAACAAGCCAACAATGGATCCGCTTTCATGCTCTTGTCCATACAAAATTAAGTGCCGAAATTCTTTCTCAAGCAGAATCCTTTCAATTTACAGTTTAATTTAAAATTATGCAAGGAGATTTTGATGCGAAATTTTTTAATCTATTTCACTACGCATTTTTCTAGCTTGAAATTATTGTTTATCTCCTAAATTGATTAACAATATATTGTCGAAAATGATTCACAAATGTAAGTAAAAACAAAAATTGAATGAATTCATTATAAAAGGGCTTATCTAACAATAATACACATGCAAGATACTTCACATGCACACGCTTTTACAATTAATTTATCCAATTTAACTACTGTTGAAAAACACTTTTAGCATTCTTACAAACTATGTTCAAATAAAAACAAATGCTCTTATAAATTAAAAAATTGGTCATTTTATAAATATTTTGTTGTCGATAAATCAATTACAATGTGTCCCAAAATGTAGCATTATATTTACCATTAAATTAAATTGAAAAGCTTTTGATCTTCACTATCAATATGCATAATTGGAAAACATTTAAAAATTTTTGATTCTGGCCAAGCGAAAAATTACTTGCTGTAAAACAGATTCAAAAATAAAATTTTTCGATTGTCAAAAGTGAACTTAACGTCAAAACAACTTTAACA
>NCKU01002916.1:0-16959 GCA_003675995.1 Dinothrombium tinctorium | reverse complement strand
CGCTCTAGATGTAAACATCCTAAACTTAAAGTTAAAGCGAAGCAGTATCATTTGGTCTGAAGAAGGAGACAGTGGTCTCTGAAACGTTACCACTTTGCTTAGTGTTGAGCAAAATATATTTTTGCCTTTAAGCAAAAAATCAATTAATGAATATTTTACTAGGCAAAAATAACTGAATTTTGTGTTATTAAAAATGTTGATAAAAGCTCTTAAATTTATAAGTCGCATTTGTGAAATTTAAAAAATTGAAAATGATATCCAAATAAAAACATGTCGTTCTTAATTTTGAATTCTCAATTGACATTTTGAATTTAAACAATCTCATTGTTGTTTAATTATTTTATTCTCCAGTTATCTAGATTCATCCTTTTTTATTTCATTAAAAACAGTCTTATAAATTTCTATCAAATAAATCCTACCTTCTATCTTAATTGAATTTTTAAATACTTTTAATTTCGCTCATAAAATTTGATTGGAAGCGGTTTCAAATTTGAAGCACATCATACATATGTTGTATAGGATTTGCACTTTAAATGTTTAGTTTTCTAATAATAATGTGCATATTGGAATTTCCTTAAATCTTTCATTATAATTTTATTTTTATTCATTTATCTTTTATTACTCAAATTTGATTTAGCAACTTATCTTGCTATTTGAACGTGCATCACTCTCGACTTTAAATCTAACATATTTACTATTTTTTTAAGAATCAGAACGCCTCACTTATGTGATTGATGCAAAGCATATTAACCAGAAATTTCTCAATTTGAAATAATATTTACTTCGATCAAAAAGCGGCGAAGAACACTATTTAAGTTTAAATTTTTGTTTATATTTTGCACACATTCACATTACATTTAAAAGTAAAAGAACTGTACTCCCGATTCAAAATAAAATGTTTCGATTATCGAAAATGAGCTTAACTGCAAAGCAACTTTTACGAGACGCTCAATTATTGGTGATGCTTTGCAGTTGAGCTTACTTTTCGATAATCGAAACATTTTATTTTGAAACGGTAGTACATAATTAGGTAAATTTTTTCTATGAAATATGCGAAGTTACATATTATAAAGTTGAGATGGTGTTTTGTGTTTTATTTGCTCAGAGTAAATATTACGAAATATATATTTTGAAAATGCATATCGAATATCCGTGAATGTAAACAGGAAGCAAATTTAAACTGTGAACAATATTAAAAGTTAATTGAAAAAATACTTTATGTTATATGAAGTTAAGAATCATTTTAAAGTGTAATGTTCATTTATTTAATTAGAAAAATTTAACAGCATTAATAAATTGTTTTATTAGTAATCTATAGTTTCTTTCTTTTCAATATTCTTTTGTATTTCTTCGTACTCATTCCGACTACATTATTATATTTAAAAACTAACTTTCAATATCGACTTGTTTTAATGTTTTCAATGTTCCTTTTTTACCATCTAATGTTACTTGATTATTTATTGCCAAAGATAATTTTTCGAAAGAAAAACTGCCTTCTTTTTAAAAAGTTTTCCTCAAAATCTATTTCAAATTATACCCTCCGATTCAAATTCAATTCATGTTAAGCATTAAGTTCCTTTATTGCAAATTGAATTCAAGTGATATAACAAGAAAAGTCAGAAAAACAAGACTTTATTATCAGACACACATAAAATGAGAATATAGGAGGGCAAAGTTTCATTTCTTTTAACCCTTGCCTCTCATATAGTGATTTTATCTCCAATTTTGAATTTTTTTTTACCGGTATGTCGGTTTTGAGCTTTGAAGTTTTAAGACTTTTGCAGCAATTTGATAAAAGTTTGGTTCAAATTGCTCCTCACATAACGATAGCAATCAAATTCAGGTTTATCTGTCATTAAATGAGATATTTAGTTTTTAATAATTTTAAAATAAGTTGTTTTATTTTTAACAATTACAAATATTTACTTGTAATCACATTTTTCTAAATCGTTCCAAAAAATGGTTTAAGTATTATTGATTTAATGATATCATTAATTTGATAATTACATTGATTTATTTTATTAATTGAATGCATTAAATTCAAAAGAATCGTGCTTTACAATACATTTTTAGATCAGCGCTTTTCAAATAAGTGAATTCAATTGTGATTCACAAAAATAATTTTTAATTTGATAAGCATATTTTTTACATTTTTATAAAGTTATTAGAAAGTTATTTTTTAAAGCTTATCATATCGCAATTGTTTCTAAAGTCGTATAACTATCAAACATCATGTCTAAAATAGTGTAACTTTTAGAAGGCCGCAAAAAATTCTTTTAAAATAAAACTGAGAAAATTGTAAAATTATTGCATTCGAAATTTCTAGTAATAGTAAAAATAAAAAATAAAATAGTAAAGTCTTAAAAATTCAAAAATTCATTTTAATTGTGAAGCTATGATCGAAGTTAAGTTTTTATGTTTAAAAAAACCACGAAAAATTTGAATGAATGCTTTCTGAATTCCTTGTAACTTTTGTATTAATTTCAATGTGAACCTCTTGATTGAAAATTGTTCATTTCAAGAATAGTATTATTCACACAAATTTTCTTATTATTTTAAGCGTCTTAAGGCATTTACTAACAAATTTTGAAATAATTAATACAAATATTTTTTAAAACAATTATTGCAGAAGAAACATTTTCAAAATTTCCATTAAAAAATATTAAAATATTGGTTTTTTAGCAAAAATTAAAAAAAACTGACAACTAAAAGACATTTAAATCTATGAGAAACCGGTTTTCTTATTTGATTCATCTAAAACAATTTTCTTTACTATTTTTTGTTTGAAAAATTGTTTGAAACTAACTTTGTTTAACAAATTATCGTAAATTTCTTATCACTTCAAATATCAAAACCGATTGACTTTAAAAATTTTCAAAATTGGCGATCAAATCACTTATTTTTGTCGGAACATATCTTCATTTTAAAACTGAACTCATAAATTTATAAATTTGGTACTCACATAATGAGTTTTTATCTAAATGATTCTAACTTCCTGCTATTTACTCATAACATAAGTAAGTTAAGTAAACTATTCGAATTTGTTCATTGCTCTAGAATGAAATTTTCGCCACTTGTAATCAAATATGATCATATAAGAATGTTTGCAGACAAATAATCTTTTTGCCTTCGATGCTTTTTGCTTTCTTTTTCAATCGAATTTACGATTATTTTTGTTTGAAAATCGAGAACATTTTCTTATCAACGTTTATGAATTTGAGAACCGGCTGCAAAAATGTTTTTTTAAGTTCTTTTTTAAATTTTATTTAAAATTTAAGACAGACATGGCAACGTTTATCGTTTTCTGGGCAAAGAAGATGGTTTGTGCTTTGAATTGAAATTCGTTAGCCTGCATTAAAAGCGAAAACGGAAATTCTTTCTGTTTTTACGCTGTTTTTTTCTACTGAAATGTTTTTCTCGCAAGTTTACCTCTACTTATCATTAATAAAGTGTTTCCATTTTTAGGTTATTTAATATTAAGAGAATATTGGTTACCATCCAGATGTAGAACTTTATTTTGGAAATTGGTAAACTTTTTACTATTGTTTGCGTCAGTGTCTGCCATTATCGCTATAATTATTTCAAGAGGTCACTATTTGATTGATATATTGCTCGCGTATTACGTTACAACACGCGTATTTTGGATATATCATACGCTCGCCTATAATCACCAATTAATGTTTCCATCGCCCACCAATTACATGTCACGTGTCTGGTGGTTTATCTTATTCCAATATTTCGAATGCGCACCTCACGAACGCAAACGAACCTGCGAATCGCAAGCAAGGCCACTATGCAATTGCGATACTCCGATAAGTGTGATTCCGCGATCTTTTGAATGGCCGCTTCCATGGCCTCGATGTCTACGAAGGCGAACTCTTTTACCATATCAACAAAGGTTACTTCCCGAAACACAAGCATGACATTTACATATAGTGTAATTTAAATGGTGGATATCTTCGCAGTTACTATTTAAAAACCTCCCCATCAAGTTAATTTAGCATTTAGTTTTCGAAGTTATGAAACCATTTTTCGAAACTTGTAGAATTTGTAATTTTTTAACATCAGGATTCTTTTTCTAATACCGACCATTGCCATTTCTGAAAAATATAATTTGTTCTCAATGATAGTTTTGTTTTTATTTTATTAAAAATTTATTTCCTTTCGTTGTTCACAACACATTACTTTCTGTTAGAATTTTTCTTATTAAGTCTTTATTCTTTGTTTTTTATGAGAAAATTTAAATGAAAAACAAACCATGTAAAGTTTAGTTTTTAAAATGAAAATTTATTCCAGTTGCTCAGATAAGAAATCACCTAGCGCATTGAAGCAAAATGTTTTCCCTGAGTATTTTAAAATGATTGATGCATTCATTGTGATCAACTTTTTGTATATATAGCAAAGTTTATACGAAGAAATCTAAATTAGAGGTTAACTTATTGTACAATAATTCAAAGTCGCTTCAAAGTTTGTTTTCTAAACTAGGCTCAAATAAAATATGAGATTAAAAACATTTTTTGTTGAAAAAAGCGAAAAAGTCGTTAATCGAGCAGATAAATTGGGCCGTTTTTGTACAAAATTTAAACACATTAAATACTTTTTAATTATTTTTTATTCGATTGAACCCGAATTTATTGTTCGCTTTTTCTCTTTCTCTCTGTTCGCAGCTATACAAACAGCAACCACAAAGTTTGAAGGAAATTGATATTTTGATGATCAACAAATTGAGATTTTCACTCATATCATCTCTCGTTTCTCTCTCTTTTTCTCTCTCTCTCTTTCTTCTCTTCGACATTCCGACTTGTTATACTCTTGGATGAATTGGCTAAGTATTTTTCTAGTAAGGTCATTTTCTTTATCAAACTTCCTTTAACAGTATTTTACGACTTCCAAAACAAAAATGAAATAAGTGTGTTTACGAGTAAAAATATGTGCCATCAGCAATCAATAACAATTTTATTAATATTGGATTTTTCTTGTTCTCTTGTTGATTTTTAATCAAGTGTGCCATCCCATTTGTAATATTACTTTGAATTGTGCACAATGGCAAACGTCACAAAAATGTATGCAAAATATTTGCGTTCCAAATGTAATTACTGTGTAAGAAAAAGTCGAATAAATATTTTTTATAATTTCGCTTACCACATATAGTAATTTGCTGACCTGTTATGAAACGTAACCATATGAAGATCGTAATTCACAAATGTCGGTGTTTACGTAATCTTTATCATTTTTAATCAGGAAATACGAATTACGAAGCAAATGAGAATGATTTCGTGACTAGCGAAAAATGTTTTTACAGAGAAAAATATTTTTGTAGTTTCAAACAATTGCTTTAAATGTATTCATCGCTTTGGCAAATTTTGCATTAGAAATTCAAACTACTAGTTTCGTTTCGGATGAAAAACGAAGCGCAAATGTATTACATTCAACAGATCAAAGAGCGCTTTATTCGCTTAGTTTTCATTTTGATTTCTCTCGCCGAGTGATAACAGCGCGATAAAATATGTTAGAAGCAACGTCTTTTAAGCCAGCGAAAACTCTTCTTACACGTCAAACATTCTCGAAATCGTTTATAACATCATTGCGAATACAATGCAATACAAGTAGGAATAATAGTTTAGATAGATTTTATTCAATCAAAAATAAAAGTCGACAAAAGAAGCTCGTTTTTTTGTCGCTAACTCTGAGTTTCTTGAATTATTGTCTCGGCTGCATTCATTCTTCATTGCTTTCGACATTTTTCTGTTCTCTAGATTGGCTGTCACTTCATCAAACATGTTTTTTTCGCGAAATCACGCTTTTATTGTACTACTTTTGAGTGGTAAGTAAATTCTCGAAATTCACTTCTAAGTACAGAGCAATTTCGCTCGATTTTGTTTCGATGAGTAAATATGAATTCGAAACGAAAGTAAATGAGTAGAAGTTGATCACTTGATTTCGGTCGGTGAGTGTCAACGAACAAAGTTTTAAGATAACAGCGTTATCGATAAATGCGTTTCAAGATGCGAGTTTTGAGTAAAAGCGAAACTGCGCGAAACAAATTCGCGTTCTTCGTTATTCGCCAAAAAAGCTTTGAAAACGAGAGCGTGGCACTTGTTTTAGAACTTGTAGCAAACGTTTGAGTCCGTGTGATTACGCCTATCCTTGAGTCCAGTCTGCAAGGGTCAATGTCAAGGCCGGGTAGTGAACCTTGTTTTTCGACTGTGCGTGTACTTGTCGAAAGCGCATAGCTGACTTGTATTTGAAACCAGTGCACGTGACTTGCGCTTCACTTTGGGGCTTATTCGACCACCGCTCTCTAAAACTTCCGCATTCATTTTATTTCAAAGGATTTGTTTCGCGTTTTTTAGCCGATTAACTCTTCGCTCTCAAATTTTAACCAACATTTTAAGCTCATTTTTTGTGGAAACAAACCAAATTTTTTAAAGCTTCGGTTTTTATTCAAGTTTTTGTTTCACAACTAGTAATTAAAATGAATTTACTCTCTATATTAAAGTGCTCAAAGCGACAAACATTTTGTCGAATATTTTTGTTGTTTTTACTCGTGAAATTTCAGTCAATAATCAATTGTCATCCAGCGCCGATGCTTCTATGCCATGGACTTCAAAACGGAGTTCGCTACCACTACAAATACTCGACTTCAATTATATTGAATAATAATGATCATATGGGTAAAGAACCTGTCGGTTTTAGTTATGAAGGCAATTTTGTGGTTGAAAATGTTTGGGAAAATGAAAACAATTATCTGATCAAAGTGAATTTTGACTCGTCCGAATCCGGTCGTATTATTGACCGCAAAGGCGAGACTAAAGGAAGTCTAGATTCAAGTAATGAATTGGACAATGAACTTGCTCTCTATGCTCACATTGTCGATCACAAGAACAGTGAAGAGGTGAATGCATTCTACGCTCACAAAAAAGATTCGATTACGAAAACAAACTTGAAGAAAGCGATTGTATTCCTTTTGAGAACGAAAAAGCCAAAAGAGGTATGCTTAACATTTATTAAACATTCAATTTAAAATTTACAAATATTCTAAGATTCCATCATTAGTTTGGTCTAAAAGCGGTCAAGATTTAAAGAAATACTTTTATTATTCAAATATTGGTAATCCTTTTGAGAAAACTGCTCTCATTCCTGAAATTGTAGACGAGTGGGAAACGAAGTCAAAGTTGGGTCGTGACCATGCAATTGTACTTGAATCAAGCGGATGGCAAAATCTTTCTTTGATATCTCAACTATACCCAAACGCTCATTCTAAATTGCATTCAACGTATGTTTTCAAATGTTAATAGTTAAGTAGCTGATCGCAGTCGCTTTTTAGGTTCTCTCTCAAGTTAACAAAAGAGGAGCAAGCTGGAGCCAAATCTTCATTTTCAACAATGAAGAGCGTCGAAAGCGTAATAGAAGCAGTTGGTAACGATTATATTTTCGAGAAACCAAAATTATTCGAAGAAAAGAAAACATGCCATAACTGCATGACTCTAGCCAATATTGTTAATGAATACGAAGATTTTTTGAAAGAAGATAAAATTGCATCGATTCCGGCTGCCATAGCTTATTTGAAATTAGTGGAAAGAATAAGATCTGGAGGACCTGGAGCAAGTAAATCAGACATCATTGAGATTTTGAAAAAGTGCAAAAAATCGCAAAAAGAATCAGCGTTAGCTTCATTTTTAGATATACTTGCAGGAGCGATGACAGAACAATCAATCGATGCAGCTTTAGAATTTTTGAATTTGCCATCGAATGAAGATTTAGACATAAGTGAACGTTTTTTAGCAACACTGGCTGCAGCCTTTGTTACTTTATCGCAAAAGGATGAGAAGTCATCGGACTCTAGTCATGATTTTGTTGTCAAAGAATTAATCGTAAGTATTGATGTGTGACGAAGTTTTTAATTTTGAACTATTTAAATCAAAAGAGAGTATCAACAAGCTCAAAGTGGTCTTCGCAAAAATTAAAATGGTCGACGTTGATCACACTAGGCACAATTCTTAGATCTCATAATTCAATTACTAGTGAACAACACGATTTTGATGATGATCTCAATCGCGATGTGCTGAAGCACTTGATTTCCGAATTGCGATCTTGTGTCGATAGTGACTGCAGAGTTTCATTATTGTATGCGATTGGTAATGCGGGCAATTTGAAACTTTCATTGAATACGCTCGAAAAGTATTCTTTGAACTTGAAAGAAAAGAGAGAATCTGTCGCTGCGATTCGGGCTTTAAAGGAATGCTTGAATTACAATAAATCAATGGACAATAAGCTAATTAATAAAGTAAAATCGATTGCGGCAAAAGTCGTGTTCGATGCGAAACACGAAACAACATCGCGAATTATTGCTTCTGAAATAATTGCTCATTATCTGAATGATGACATACTGATAAACTCTCTGCTTTTTGATGTCGCAAATTTTGACAATTTTGAAATGACAACTATGATTTGGACGAAAGCGTTAAAAGCACTGCGAAAAGAAAAACCAGTAACTGTGAATAATTGGTTGTTGCATTCAACAATTTTTAATGGCACCAGTAGTTCGTTTAAGAGAGCAATGGGAGAAACAAAAACTATGAATGTTACTTATGGCATAACAATGGAGTTGCTGAATCGGGGCAAACTTTTAAAGGAAAGTTCATTTGATGTTGAGATTCAGGGACACAAAAGTAAAAGTCAACACTTGTTGAGTGTAAATCTTTTTGCTCGAGGTTTAGAAAGCTTTGCTGGAGGCGATTCTTTGTCATCCGTCGGGGATAGCGAGTCCACCTCTGCCGGAATGTCTTTAAAAGTTTTTGACGTTCAGCTTCGACCATACACCTTTTTCACCGGAACTGGAGAATTAATGGGTCATGTGTGGTCGGGAACAGCCAGCGATCCTACAACCGCTTTTAGGGGCAATTTACTTGTGTCAGACATTTCACATGGTTATCCTTTAATTAATGGTTTCATAGTTGACCACAGCGTTAGAGGAGTGATTTCATTAGATTTAAGTGGTGAAATACGAATATCATTATGGAATCGCAATTCTAATTCCGTTGTGAGAACAAAGGGAGCCTTATTAGTGCAAGGATCGCAAAGTATACGAACTTCGGAACCCAATCTTGCAATATCGCAGCAGTTTTCTTTCGGTGGCGAGTCATCCATAGACTTTGTCACAGACATTGATTTTTACACGAGTCCATTTAAGATGTGCATGCAGATCATACAGCCACAGTTTCTTGTCAGGTAATTGAGTTTCAATAATAACATTTAAAGAGTTGTATTTCATTTAGACACAATACTCGAAAATATGAAAGGGTAAATTCCCTGAAAACCGGAAGGCGAATTCACCGTCGCAATTATGTGATACCAGCAAAGTCATTCGCTCTTAATCGCGACAACAATGAAATGTGCTCAATAATGCAACATTAGCATCGTTTCGTTTCGAAGTTTTGTTTTTTATAATTTTGTTATTAGTTTACCAAAGATTTAATTAATAAACTTCACTTCTACAGGATGTAACTTTTGAGATGCCCACTAAGTTTTCTTTACTAACTTTTGACCACTTTATTTAGTAATTTTGAAATTTCACAATGATGCAGTAACATTGGCGACAGAAAACCAAAACACAAGATAAAAAATCGGTTCATACGGCCAAATGTGGTGCCATTTTTCGCAACATAACGTTTTTAACCTGAAAATGTTTGTTTTTAAGTTTAAGTTTATTTAATATAGTTTAGGGCATTTATACCCTTAAGAACAATTGATATTTGTGAATTTTAGGAATCAAATTGCTAAATCAAAAAAGTTTACAATGTTTTGACTGTTTTCGCGATGAAATAAAGAAAAACCCCATCGGTAAAAGTGTGAGAAGATTGCTAAAAAATTTGGTAAAAAACAAGCCGCTACCCGAGGCTTTCCGCGCGACAGTAAAGCCACGAATTTCCAAAAGAAGAGTTGGCAGAAATTCAAGTTTCTTTCAAACATCATTTGAGTCAATGAAATGAAAATAATCAAAAATTGAAGAAAGCAAAGCGACTAAAAGAAGAACGGCAAGAGAATCCGGAATCCGGCCATGTAAAAAGTCGAAACTCAACTTAACCACTTCCAAAGACAGAGTTTAATGGCTAAGTTGATTTATGCTGCTGATATGAGTCGTTCATCAATCGACATCAATCGGCAATTTTTTTTCATTGAGGTATTGAACGCAGTGAAGCCGGTTTGAGTGACAGAGTTTTAGAACATCTATTTCACAAAGAAAAGATCAGCGTTTGATACAGTTTCGGAAAAAATGTTTGTCCTCGATCCAGCATTTAACACATCTTGTCTCTTATCACGTATAAACGAATCAATTTACATCAGGGTTCGAGGCAAAATTAAAACGCATTTCAAAGGGAAAAACAGCACAATTATCAATTTTGTTTCAGTCAACAGGTTCCAGTGTATTCAAATGAAACGCAAAATATGTTTTATTGATTGAAGGTAATTTTAGTTGTTTTTCGTGCGACGATTTCATTTGAATTGAGCTTAAATAAGTGATTTAAGCTGCTTTTATGTTAGTTAGAATAGAAAGATGTTAGAAAGAAGTATTTAATAACAAAATCATTTTTGAAAAATGTCGGAAGCAAAGCTAAGTGAAAAATAACCACTTCAACATTATTCTAGAGATGAGTGCTGGGATATGAAATGAGCTGGAACCGATATATTAATTCGACAGATTCGTTATTGTCTTGTAAAATAGACTGTTATGCATATTGGTCGCTCTCTGCTCGTACGGTGTTCGGTAAGTTGGAGATCACAGTTTGTCGAGTTTTCTTATCACACTTCAAAGCGGTTGCTAATAGTTGAATGTGAATCAAAAATTCACATTTACTCGATTTTTGCTTTATTTAGTTTGATTTTCAAAATTCACTTAACAAAGTGCAATTAACGTTTGAAAAAGAAAAAGACACGATTTCTGTGTGATTGGTTTAAGTCTATGAAAAAAAATTCAAAAGTCACAGTTTGTTTGTTAAACGAGAGTTGTGCCTAATCTTCAAGCCTTTTCATTTAAACTTTGTTTTTTAATACCATTGAATGTAAGATCGGACATCAATTGACACCGCCCGTCAAAAAACGAGCTATCCTCAATTTTGTCGGATACATGATAAGAGCAAACAGTGCATCAATTCATTGTTTACTCATAAATACAACAAATGTTTCTGCGAACTAGATGACCACTTTATTTAGAGCTTGTCGATTATAAAAATTTGAACATTTGCTGGGCAACAACCATAATTAAAATAGAAAAGTTTAGTAAAACAAAATTTATTTTTGAAATAAAAGTTTATCACAGGAAAAAAATTTTAGATGAATTTTAGATTGTTAATCACTATAGTCACCAAGTTTTTTGTTAGATTTCAATTTAAAAACAAGCTGTAATTACAGTACTTTTGAAAATATTCTGCTTATGAAAATTTCAACTTTTTGTCTCTAGTGAAATATAAACAACGGTATAGGGTAAACAGAAAATTGCTTTGAACAGAAAGTTGAACAGAAGACATGCTTTACAGTCATTATTGGGTATTCATTGAAACTTCTCCACAAAGGACATCAAAGGGGTACAAAAATATGACCGTAATAATGAGGTGGCCGTTGTAGAGAGAGTATCTTTAATTGAGTTAACTTAGGAGAGTAGTTTATTTTAGTGTCCGTTAGTGGAGGTTTTACTGTACAAGCAAAGTGGACATCTGACTCGCAGAAGAATTTGTTGTGTTTAGCTTTAAACAATGCAAGCTGAAACACAAATGCTTTTCTTACGTGCCAGCCTACATTAAAGGTGGCTTGCATTTTTTGATTACTTTAAAATTAAAAATAAGTCGTTTTGTGTTCACAGACAATGAAACCACAAATATATTTTCAGTTTTAAATACATTTTCACATTAAAATCTAACGTATTGACTGAATCAATTTATTTTTTCTGTTTGATTAGGTTCAAGAAAATGAGCCAAGCGAATAATTGTCATCAGAGTAGGATTAAATCTTAATTTGCCAATCCGGAGTACGGATTTGACTGTGCCGAACTTTTATCTTCGCATGTAGATAAAAAATTTCAGGTAAGGCATAGGCTTATAAAGATTTAAGAATAGCAACCAACTTTTTGAACTAAAAGTATTTCGTTTGAAAATATTCATAACATTGGGTTTGCATGTTTTCTCGGTAATTCAATTGAGGGTTACATCTCGAATGAGTAGTATACACATTGTATTTTTAGCAAAAGCTTTGAAAAAGAAAGAAATTCGTTTCCAATTTTGAGAATATTAAAAACGCTCACTGCGATGAGGCCAAAAACCGAATCAAGAGTTCGAGTTCAAAGTTTTAAATATTGAATTTATTCACATTTGTTCCGCTTTAAATGCAGCAATTTAACTCTGAAAAGGTATGACATAATCAATATGAAAAAACAAACTCTTAATATGTTTTAATTATAAGTTGTAACATTGCCTGCGTAGATTACAACGCTTCGATTGGTTATTAATTCATTAGTTTTTATTCGATTAAATAAAAAGGATTAAGAAACGAAGATTAAATACATAACAACATTGTGCTGAAAGCAGCTTCTATTTCATTTATACAGAAGTAGAACAGTTTTAAATGAAGTTTTGTTTTCAAGTTGTTTCGTTTTGATGTTTGTTCGATAAGCGTTTGTTTTGCAGTGCTTTTAATCTTAAGCTGAAGATAAGCCTTTGCGATTTAACGCTTCGCTTCTTATTTTTCGCGTTACTTCAGCTGTTCTCAGAGTTATGCCAAATATATCTTCATGATATCTCATCTCTTCCTGTTAGGCAGCGTGAAGAATAGAATTAGTAAACGAAAACTTGCTTTTCGATCACTTACTCTTAGTTTCATCAATGCAGAATCAGTGTCTCTCACACCATTTTCGGCCAGTATGGTCTTCAGAGTATTACACACATCTTTAGCCATTGATACATCACCGCAAATATAAAAATGACCTTTTTCATGAATAATCTGTTGAAATACATCTCGCGAGAGCTTTTGCAAATAATCTTGCACGTAATACTAATGAAATTTGATAAATTGCTATTTGTTTGTGTATCATTGTTTATTTACCTTCGGTTGATTCGGTATTCTTGAGTAGGCATTGTAAACTTCACTTAATATATTCTCGTCTTTCATCTGCTGTATCTCCTCCGAATACAAGCGCATTGATGGCAAACGACATCCAAAGAATAGTGTCATTTTACCAAATTTAAGCTTTTCGTTTGAATTCATCAATGAAGCTGCATAACGCTGTAACCAGAAAGCTCGAAAAGGCGCTATACCTGTTCCTGGACCAACCATGATTATAGGCACAGTTGGGTCATCAGGAAGTCGGAAGTTTGGTGCACTGCGAATGAAACAGTATAACTTATGACCAGATGGTATTTCTGCTAAAAAGTTTGAACAAACACCATAATGTTGTGATCCAGAAAGCGTTTTATACTTAACAACAGCCACTGTAAGATCGATTATTGTTGCTTTTGGAGTAATAAGATTTTGTGGTGTGCCGCTTGTCGGTGTCTGCGGTTCAGTTTTTATTGTTTTAGGTTGGGGTCTTCTATCAGTTGGTGTTCCTGGTCTTGATTTGGTGCGTGTCAATCGCGGAGGGATACCATTAAGAGTCGATGACAAGTACTGCCACGAATAATATGAAGGAGATGAAGAGATAGAATAAAATCTAGGCGAAAGCAGTGGAAGTTGCGTTAACAAAAACTCGGGAGGCGGATTGAGGGAAGAAAATTCATTCAACGTCTCAAGAAGGTTCGGAAACCTATACGCTTTCCATTCTTCGTAATATTCATGATCGGAAATAAGATTGTTTAATTTCTTCAATTCTTTCGGTTCTGAGCAAAAAGGCAATAAAAGCGCAAGAAATTGTTGAGAAGGTGGAGTTGTTACATCCAAATATCTGGTTAACGCTTCTCGAATCGTAGTCAAGGGCAGCTTCTCATGTGGAACATATTCTTTCAAGCCCTCTTCGTCATCTTGTTTAATAACTAACACTTCAATGGGCACATCGCAATCGCTTATATTTAGCCTCTTTAAAATTTCGTCGACTAATTTCGAATTATTTTCGGGATAAATTCCGATGTGATCGCCAGGCAAATAACTGATGGATATATCGTCTTCGCAATCAACTTTCGCCTCATTCGCCGAATATTCTAGTCTTATGGATATAGTCTTCCTTTCCTCATTTTCGCAAGCGTACAGATCTGTGCGATCCTTCAGCCGAAACGGCAAAATCTTCCTATTTGATCCTTTGGCAAGGCGCGATAAGCCTGTTCAAAACTTTCATTCAAATTTTTTTTAAGAAATCAATTTTACCTTTAACAGCATCTAAATTAACTTGTTTGTTTATAGGTACAAGTTTTACATTTTCTTTAGACCAAACCATCGGTTTGATTGTCGTTGCTTTCGTCAAATCATTGACGTCTAATTCATCGCCAATGCAAAATACATCACATGCGATTTCAAAAACACTTTTCGCCCATTGTGTAAAACTTTGTTCTTGACCACAGAGTTCGTCGCCAGTAGACATTCGCGCGATCCTTTCTCCTCCCAATTCAGCCAACATATTATCAATAAATCTTCCAAACGAGCAGAAATTTGGGTATGCGCTTGAGCCTAGTGCAAAAACTGCGAATCTGTTTCAAGAGATTTAACTCATAAAAGCTGGAAACTGCAATATACTTCTACCTAATGTTGCTCAAAGGGCCAACATGATGACCAATTGAATCTAATGGTGGAGAACTTGGCGCATCAAAGGAATCAGTTGAAGATATACGCAAATATGACATCGAAACACTTCTAGGATTTTAAATGTTCAATTGAAAAATACAAGTTTTTATACAAATCACCTGACACTATCAATATCTGGTGTTGTATCTCCTGTTACTTTTATCGCATGAAGTTGTCGAGCAAAGTTTTCTCCATTTTCTGGTGGGTCTCCATTTCCAAACGTACTTGTCACAACCAATAACAATGCTTCATGTTCCAAATTGATAATGTCATAGGCATCCATGCAAAGAACCTTTAACAAAAAATTTTAAACTGTATCTAATGGATTTTATTATTTGTGTGAGTCTTACAGAAACATTAAATGCGTGAGAAAATATGTGGCCCAATCGCTTCGCATATTCCTCTGACTTCCCAGTTTCTGTCGCGAATAGAATGGTGGCTTTGATTCTTTTCGACAATGCTTTTCCAAATAGATTCGACGTGAATTTCACCGCTCTCGCAATTTCTTTAAATCTTATCTTTTTCGACGGGGTTGTTTGAACCGCGCTTCCAGGTGAATTGTGCCAGTGATGAGTTTTCCATGCTGGTTCCTGGTAAAAATAAACTTTAAATTACAGTTATTTTCTAAATTATTACTTGGTATTCATAGCTTGGTTTCATCTTGTAACAAAGCATTTCCTGATGAAACACTGGAGTTATACCACCCGACATTGGCGGCACAATCCATATCCAATCTCCAGGACAGCCACCTCTTAAGCGTTGTTCGTTTTCCAAATGTTTCATAAACGACTCTGAGGCAGTGTGATGATCAACAATAGTCACGCCAGCTTTCTGAAAACTGTCCAGAACTGCGACGTGAATTTCTACCAAAGCCATATCTTTCCACAAAGTTACGTTAGAGCGTGTATCGAGGCCCATCTTTTTGCCTACTTTCTACATTCATTTAAATTACCATCAACTAAGAATTTCTCTTTCATTTTAAACCAACCTCTAAAATGTTGTATCTATGCGCATCACAAAGATCCCGACAAGCAATTTCAGTTACCATATACCAGCCACTGAAAGGGGCAGCTGGAAACTCGATTCCACCTACATCAAGCAGCATGTTCGAAACTGCAGGCAAAGCATACCATTGCAGGCCAAGCTCTTCAAACCATTCGTATCTTTCAAAGATTTACCGATTCACTCAAAATAATCTTATTTGATAATAGTTACTTTGGATGTTTCAAAGGTACTCTTAAAACAAGTTCCTCTGGAATTGGAAAAACTTGAGGATCTTGTCCATTAGCAGAAAGCACCAATGGCAGCACGTCAAAGTGTGTGCCTTTTCCTCTCCATCCTAATTTTTCGCAGAGCTTCATATAGGTTTAGAAGGAAAAGTCAGAGAAGTTTTCTAGAGAAATTCCATAACTTACTTTTGTAAATTCAACATTCATAGGATCCCCAATTATCTCCTCCCTATTATCTGGATTTTCATATCCAGCGTATGATATAAGCTGATTATTCCAAATGCGAAAATCAGTTTGACGATTGTGTAGCCTTTGACGAAATATTGTTATCGCAGATCTGTAAAATTAAAAATCATTAGATAATCACAAGTCTCTCAGTTTACAATTCAAATTCCAATTTTAAATTCAAGCTTCTATAAACTCAAAATCTCACAAGAAAATTTTTAAATTATTGAAATGAAAATTATTATGATAAAAAGTTCTAAATATTTGATATTTTGAATTTAAAAAATTAAAAATACAAGCAAATTTTTTGATAAAAATTTTTTTGTGAAAAAAATTGGTTCATAAACGGTTTTGTTACCTTTTTGAATACACAAAATACTTGAGTCAAATGTGAAAGGCATATTTTTCTTAGAAGTAAAATTTTCCAAAAAGCAGAAAATTTAACAAAATTTAAAAAATTCACCAATTAAAGGAGAGTTGAAAAAGTGAAAAATTCAAGCTAAAAGCAATTCGTTTGACAAAATTAGTTCAATTAAAGACTATGGGGATTAAAGATTATGGGCTATAGTTTGTAAATTAAAATTATTTGTAGCGAATATCTTGAGATATCCTCTATACAAATATAATTGAATGAAGAAAACAAAAAATAGTCTCACAACTTTCAGAAACGTGACATTATTATTTTGCTTTCAATTAATGTTTGAAACGCTAACAATTCGAGAAGAAACAGTTCAACTATATC
>NCKU01002915.1:0-16962 GCA_003675995.1 Dinothrombium tinctorium | reverse complement strand
AAAAATCATTTTCTATTTTTACTTAAAACGCTTAAGCTAATAATCCATGAGCCTTGAGTTTTGATTTTGTTTCATGTTTCTTGAAGCTTTACATGTTAAATTGTACAACTTTTTCTTTACTTGAAAATTCGTTGTTTGTTGTCATTGTTGATATCACATAAAATAATTTAAAAAGTTTTCACTTACGATGACACTGTTGTTTACGAATTTTATTTCGTGACAATATTTCAGCGGCGTAACAGTCAGTCCTCCTCAGGTCAGTTGTTGAGTTAAAACTGAATTGAAAGTGTTTTCACTTTTCGCCGGAAAATGTTTGTTTAGAACAGCGGAGAAAGATTTAACAGTTTTATGAGAGGGGTGAAGTTGAGTGTTTATTTGTAAGGACTGAAAAGATTGTTTTGCATGAGTATTGGTGCTTTTCTTTATTTCCTTTCAAAAAATAAAATGGAAACGAAATATAAATTGAATTTTTAAAATTAACTTTAAGAGTTTTGGTTGCTTGTACCTTAATTTGATCTACCAAATTTAATCTTTGATTGTACCTTAATACCATCGAAATTTTGTTGTAATTGGATGTCGGCATTCTTTTATGGTCATACGTAAAATTCTTAGTCATCTTTTCTATTTTTCAAAAAAAATTTACTTGCGCTAAGCAAAACAAATTTTAAAAGCTCTAAGCGCAAGTGCTTAAGCAGTTTAAGGTTTAAAATTTTTTATCGCCAAAAAGACGTCTTAATTTTACAATTGATTTTCATAATTTTTGATACTAAATAAGATATGATATTTTGCATTTTCTTTATTTATTTTAAAGTCAAAAATTACCTCATAATCGCTGTTTTCGATTTCAACGTTTAATATTTCCCAAGTTAAGAAGTATTCCTTATTTGAAACATGAGGATCGGATTCGATCTTGAAATTTAATGTTCGTTATGAATTACAATTTTAAATTTTTATGACGCTTTTCTCATTTAAAAAAAAAGTTATTTAATCAGTCGCACGTTTACGACATTTCGACTCAGTAGTATTTGAACAAAGCTCTTTTTTTATCAAAAAAAATCAAAAACTAAAAATTTTGATTGAGTTTTACTGATTTTTTTTAACTTATCATATTGAGCGGATTTCGTGATTTGCTGATTTAAGGTAAGTGTTGACGAGAAAAATATGTAATAATTCAATTATTATAAATGTATCGTACGCTTTAGTACAAAGCTGTATTAAATAATGAATCTAAATATGCAGCTTTAATCGTAATTAATGATTTTTGAAATTCTATTTGATAAGAAATTTTAGGCTATTGTAAAAGTTATTGTTTTCATGAATCCCTCGTTTCAAGGAAAAAATTTCTTCCTACCTCATAATAATGGTAACATCTTTTTTATGAATTCTTCGTTTTTCGAACAATTTTTTTTCCTGAACAAAAAATTCATAAAAACAAGGTTCTACTGTATTTACTCTCAAGGGTAGCATATTTAATTCTATTAAATTTTTTTTCAAAAAACATATTCAATGACAAATCAAACAGCATTGATTGTATCGAGAGCATTTATTGAAATCAAAAGCTTGACATTTCAAAAATTTATTTTTTAAAAAACTTTTTACGAGTAAAGAAGTAAATTCAATTTGATGATACTTTATATAAATGGCAATAAAAAATGTTTTTCGGGACCCAATGTAAGGTATTTTTTCGACTAAAATAATTTTTCAAATTTTTGTTGTAAAAACGGGTTGAAAGTTGTAAATTTAGTTTATTTATATTTTAAATCAACAAATTAGGTATGCTTAATGCTGTTTTAATATAATTAAATAAAGGCAGTGAGCTAAATAGTTTATTCAAAAGAAGTTAAGATCAATTTTCACTTAATAACATCTTTTAATTTTTATTTCATGAAAGCACAATTTTTAAATGACTAATAAATTTGAGCTTACAGAAATTAAAAATGTTTTTTAGACAATAAACGAATACATAAGAAACATAGCGCGTATTCCTACCCGAAAAATTAACCGAATTAAGAAATTACGGTCATTTAAGAGAAATAAAGTTGTTTAATCAATTCATGATGTCAAAAGTTGTGCTTCTTGCCTAGATACAGTTACGATGAGTATTTACATAGCTCACCGTAAAATTTTAAATCAAAATAAATTATAAATTATGAATTTTTATGAACTTGAATATTGTATAAACTTCTTGCGTGGACTGTTTATTTTTGAATTGCTTTAATTTTAAAAATATTTTACAATCATTTCCTATTTAATATATGATATTGAATTAATTTGTAATACGAATGTTTATGCAGACTATTTTTCATTTTTTGTTTGTTTGTTCGGTGAAATTCAATTCAATTTGCACTTTTGCTTTTATTGTTTCTCATTAACACTTGGCCCTTTCATTCAATTTGTCAACATTATTGAAAATTACCTTTTGTGTCATTTGCACAATTTTTTGTTAATTTTCGCAGATTCTTATCTCATCAAAAATCTCAATTTCTACGTTCCTATCCCAGAGATAAAGACTAGAGACTAATAATAACTGCAGACTTGAGAAAGCGATCTTTTTGATAAATCGTAATTCCCAACTCACTTAATTGGAAAAATTTTATTAATTGTGAAAATGAACAAATTCGGCAACACCCAAATCACTCCGCACATATTCTTTGATGTTATAATGCTTAGCTTTCGGGCACCGAAAAAATTAGATTCTGGTTAGAATTGGTTCGAAAAAAATTGGCGTTGAAATTAAAATCATCTACTCAAAAAAAAAGTGAGATCGCCAGTCATGATGATTTCAATTTTAAAGATTAGAATTTTAAATGTTATTTAAAGAAAGTTAAATATGTAATTTGTAATTGTAATATTTTCGATTAGATTATTTTTTAATTTATCGAGAAAAATTTAATCTCGAATTTCTCACGTTTTATGATTTACTTGACATAATTTCTATAACAAATGTTGAGACATTGTATTATTAATTGTTGAAGCATCTTGTTTGCTTTCGCTACGCTTTTGAAAATTATGGGAAAAATAAACTTTTAATTACATTTTCAGGCTCAAAAAGTAGGTGCTGACATCAAAGGATTCGTTCAAATTATTTTGAAGATGACGGATTTCACTTATTTTCACAAATAATAATCTGTGTTGAAAATGAGTCTATACGTGTATCACAATTTTTTTTTCTCAAAGTCAGGCTTATCGCACGAGCAGTAATTGTTTTACAAAATGGAATATGAAAAATGAGGAAGGAAAATGAACAGGAAAAAATGAGGAAAAAAGGTAAAAATTTTTCACAAAATTTTGCTTATGGAAAACTTCATGTTATTTCGACGTTTTTATTTTCATTGCTTTTGTTTGATAATAATTTGTTCCACTTTGGTTCTCAACTATAATAAGAATAACTTATCTATGATACGCATTTGTAGAAAGTTTCATTTCTTTTTAAATATGAGAAGGGGCTCAAATTTAATCGCGAATATAGGTATGTCTCCCATAGACTTAATGTTAATTTTTGTAAAATAATTTCTGTTCACGCGATAAGCTGGGCTTTGAGAAAAAACTGTGATACACGTATAGACTTATTTTTTGCATAGATTATTATTTGTGAAAATAAGTGTAATCCGTCATCTTTAAAATAGAATGTTGAACAAGTCCTTTGATGTTTCTAACAAAGCAAGATTTTCGATTCTCTAACACATTCTACAATCAAATAAACTTTTTTATATATCAAATACAATGAATTTGGTAATCTAAAATTAATATTTTTTCTTTGTGTGGAAGCTGTTTAAAATTTTTCGAAATTTTTAAAGTTGACTTATTGAGTAATAGCTGCATGCAAATTTTAATTTTTCTCACTACCTAAAACATGCAAAATTTGCTTTGATTAAAGGTTATGCTTGATCATTATCTGTAAGTTTTTTAAATTTAGTAAATGAAGAAATTTTTTATGAACTTTTTTTTAATAAAATATTTTGCTTATGCTTTCTCCTGTTATGACGATAAAAGTAAAGTCATTCAATTAACTAGTGAGTAGAAAATATTTTTCATTCGAGTTGTTTGTTAAGAATAAAATATTAAAACGTGTCCTCTTAATTCACTTTAACTTAAATTCATTGAATTTGAAACTTATTTTTAGAAACATTTTATCCTTCACGATCATTCATCTCTTCATCAATTTTCGACTATATCGAGTAAAATTTTTCAAAAGTTTTCTAAAAATTCAATAAAATCAAAGCAACAAACTTATTAAAAATAATTGCGAAAAGTTTTTGATCTCGATTTTCTCACGATTTCGCTTGACATCATTTTTCACATTGCACTTTTGAATTAATCTATTATAGATGTTGAGGCATTGTATCATAAATTGATGCGTTTCAATATTCTTTTCATAGTTACCATCGTTACAAATTTAAAAAATAGCAGAAAAACATTTTTATTTACTTCGATAAGCAAGTGCTGTTGTGGAAAATCAGATTAATATTTGCAGTGTCTACTTTGAAGTTGATATAAGTGAGTGAAAAAAATTTAAGGATCATGTTTTATTTATTTAAGATTAGTTTTGTTATAAAGCTTTACCTTGATAACGAATTTGAATAGTTACTTTATAGAACTTTTTTGATTTCACGATTCCTTATCTGTTTATTTACTTTCGTACTTATCTCTAGAATTCTTTTCAAAAAGTTTGAAAATCGTATAAAAGTTGAGGCTTGCTACAAATAATTTTCACATTTAAATTGCTGCTAAATTAAAAATTACAAAGTTCGTTATAATAAAAATTTCTAATTTGTTCTCAGAGGATAAAGAATGGATGAAAAGATGAGTTCAGCGGATGAGAATACCAAGAAGACCTATAAAATACGATACGTTATTTTGACACTTCTTTGTGCTTGTACTTTTACTTCTTCATTTCAACTTTACGAGCAATCTTCGGTCGGCAACGTGATAATAAATTATTATGGTGTAACTTATGTCGCTGTCAGTTGGACAGCACTCTTGAACACGATTCCGAACATTTTTCTCTTCTACCCGATCGGGAAGTTTATTGATTATTATGGATTGCGGAAAACAATGGTTTTGGCAACGTTGTTCTGTGGAATTGGATCAATTATCAAATGCTTTTCACTGAATCGAAATCATTATTGGATACTCATTATTGCAAAAATATTTCCCAGCTTTTTTAATGTAGTCTTTTTTTATCTCGCACCGGTTTTGGGAGCCAGTTGGTTTAAACCGAACGAAGCTGGACTTGTCATTGGCATCGTCAATGCAGCATTTGCTGTTGGAGCAGCTGCTACGTTTTCACTTCCTCTTCTCTTTAAGAATGCAAGTATTGGAGAGGTCAAAAATTTATTTTTGATTTTGTCACTGGCCTGTGTATTTATATATGCCACAATAATTTTCATGATAATGCTTATCGTTGTCGATAAACCACCTACACCACCGAGTTTGGCTGCGAAAAAACGCTCTGAGACCAAGCCGTTACCTATCAAAATATTGATCACAAATAGAAACTTCATTCTGGTCACGCTGACAACATTTTTTGTGCTCGGCTTCACTCAAGCGTTTCCAATTTCTTTAAATCAGTCAATATTAACAAATTTCAAAGGAAATGAAAAGATCTTATCACTTTCTGGTACATTATATTTGATTTCAAAATTTTTAGGTGGATTTATATCACCTACAATCGCCAGAAAATATCCAAAATATAAAATTCTTCTTGTTCTTCACTTAATTTTTACAGTGATCTTCACAATGCTTTATTTATTAAGCTTATATTTATCGTTAGAATGGCTTCTCTATTCATCAATCACTGCTTTAGGTATCGTCTTTTCTGGTTTCATCGTTTTAGTCCTCGATTATGCTGTTGAAGTGAGCTTTCCATTTCCAGAAAGTATATCGATTAGTTTTATATACTTGTCATACTCTGTATCTGCTTTGGTTATAACTCAAATTGTCACAATTTTAGCTGAGCATTTAAATACATTAAGTGCTTATTCTACTTATGTATTTGCTCAGGCAATAGGCATTCTGCTTTCAATGTTTCTTACCCGAGAGATGAGAAGACAAGAAGCTGACCGCGAAGAAAATGTTGTCCAAGTAAAATTTTAATCCAAATACATATTTTTAAAAGTTAAAATAAAAATTTAATCTGTTCATCATGTCTAAATTTCTTAACATTAATAAAATGCAGTAAATAAAATACAGAAAAAACATATTTGAAAAACAGTATTTTTTATATTGTAAATACAGTACAGAAAATACCTCGAGAAATATCTGATAATTAGTTCGCTTGCATCATACACTCTTGCCCAAAAAGCATTTATTTATGAATTGTGGTTTTGTTTATTTTTAAAATGGATGAGTTTATGAATATTTTTCAATATTCACTGAAAATTTTCGAAAATTAGAAATGAAAAATAAAATTTTACTGAAACATAAGCGAGACAAGCGTATCAAAATTCTTGATTTCATTTCATTTCAATTTTCAAGTTCAGTCAGATATTTACGTGATATTAAAGAAAAGTTAAGTGCATCATTTTATCATTTTCTGAAAAATATTTTAAAATTAAGTGTTGGTTTTAAAAATTAACGAAATTCAATAATCTTAATCTCCAGTTCAATTGTTTAAAATTGAAATGAAATTCAAGTTTTAAATGAGTTGAAAATATTTAAAATTACTTACTTTAAATAGAATTACAATTTTAAAATGCAGTTGCTCAACTCGATTTAGCTTATTTTCTTTAACGTAAAATTGTGTGGCGTTATATCCGACAACTTATTATTAAATGGATAATCTTATTGTCAGTGTTACTATTTTAATATCTCTTTATTATATCGGATATTCATTTCGAATATCTGCCTGTTGTTAATTTAACTTCTTAGAGAATAAAGAATGGATGAGAAGATGAGTTCGGCATTTGAGAATACTATGAAGACTTATGCAAGACGATATCTCATTTTGATGCTGCTTTGTGTTTCTACGTTCGCTTCATCATTTCAACTTTACGAACAATCCTCAATTGGAAACGTGATTATCGCGTATTATGGTGTAACCTTTGAAGCTGTAAGCTGGACAGCACTCTTGAACACGATTCCGAACATATTTCTTTTCTATCCTATCGGAAAGTTTATTAATTATTGTGGTTTACGTAAAACTTTGTTGTTGGCCACACTCTTGTGCGCAATCGGATCAATCATCAAAAGCACTGCTCTCAGTCAAGATCATTATTGGCTTCTCATTATTGCGAAAATATTTCCAAGCCTTTGCATTTCTCTCTTCTTTTATCTTACACCCGTTTTTGGAGCCACTTGGTTTAAGACAAATGAAGTTGGTCTTGTGATTGGGACTTTAAATTCAATGGTTGCTCTTGGAGCAGCTGCTACATTTACACTTCCTCTTTTATTCAAGAATGCAAGTATCGAAGAGGCCAAAAAGTTGTTTTTGATTTTATCACTCGTCTGTGTTTTTACATATTTTGGCCTACTTTGCTTGACAATGCTTTTCGTGGTCGATAAACCTCCAACAGCACCTTGTTTGGCTGCGAAAAAACGTTCACAGTCTGAAAGTTTACCTTTAAAAGTTTTACTCACTAAGAGAAACTTCGTTTTGGTCACCCTAATAACATTTCTCGTGGCTGGTTTCGCTCAAGCATTTCCAATTTCGCTAAATGAATCAATTTTAGCAAATTTCAAAGGCAACGAAAACATTTTATCGCTTTCTGGAATATTATACTTGATTTCAGGCATCTTTGGTGGATTATTGTCACCTTCAATCGCCAGAAAATATCCGAAATATAAAATTCTTTTGATGGCGCATTTATCTTCAGTATTGATACTCACACTGCTTTATTTACTCAGTTTATCGATTTTATCAGAATTGCTTCTCTATGCATCAATCACTGCTTTAGGTATTTTCTTTTCCGGATTCTTCGTTCTAATTGTAGATTACGCAATCGAAGTGAGCTTTCCGTTTCCTGAAAGTATATCAATCGGAATTGTATTCATGGCAGTATCTTTATCAGCTTTGATTTTAACTCAAATTGTCACCATATTAACTAAACATTTAGACACATTGAATGCGTACTTTGTCTATGTATTTGTTCAGTCTTAAGCGATATTGTTTTCAATATTTTTTACGAATGAAATGAGAAGACAACAGGCTAATCGCGAAGAAGTAGAAATGAATTGTTTAAAATAACATAAATTTATATTTATCGTTACTCTTTCAAATGATTAATAGTAATTTATGTTAGAAATTGAAAATTTTAAAAAGGATTTAAAATCAAATTTTTTAATGTTTGTCTTAATTTTTTATAAAACAATTTGTGTTTACTTGACTTAATTGTTTCTTCATTTCATTAATTTCATTCAAAAACTTTTGTACCAAGTTATATTATCAACTTGCTTATTAAAAGTTCAAATCTAAACATTAATAGTAGAGATCTCTCATTTGAAACGCTTTATATATTTTAAACTAACTTCAATCATTCTGATTGTTAAGAAGTCTTAAACAATGTTTAAAATCAGTTTAATTTTTGATAAGTATTTCAATTCTGTTTTTAAACATTTTTTATATTTTTAAGTTGCTGTTTATTTACACTACCGCCTCATTTTTAATTTCATGCGATAGAAAACAACAAAATGCTATACTAATGCTCATCTGGCTCTTGCTTTTTGGTCATCACCAGTGTTTTTGAAATTTTTTAATTTTTTAAGAAAAAGTAAGTTCTTATTTTTATTTTCTTTGATATTTTGTCCAAAGATAATCACTTGTAAAAGAAAAAAATTTTAGCTTTTGATTTAATTTTTAAATAATTTGTCCGCTTATTCATCTTTTTCGGTATCTTTAAACTTAGGCGTGACTGAACACTCAAAAAGCGAGTCATTTCTCAAACGAAAGTGAGCCGGCAATGGCAAACTGAAGTTTAGTTTCAACGTTCCATATCGTTATCAAAAAGCGATTTGAAGCTTTCATCCAGTAATCATCTAAACCTTGAGTTTTTAACTCATTCATTACTATTCGATTTTTGTCAGTCTGTAAATCAAAAATTAATTGTGAAGCGCAGCTAGGAAAATTCCCATTTTTTATGCAATTTAATATCAGATGATTCTCTTGTTACAGCAAGCATTTCATTAAAAATTAAAATTTTTGGTGAGTTAACATTTTTATTTGATATTTTTATAGCTGACAATTTCTAATTTCACATGGAATAAGAAAAATGCAAAAAATGAAATAAATTAAAATGAATTAGGCGCTAAGAATTTTCTACTTTTTCCTATTCAAAAGCGAGGTCGCCAATCAAAATCTCAAGATTTTGATTCATTTCAATTTTCAATTTTGATCAGACATTTACGTGATATTAAGGAAAAGTTAAGTGCATAACTTTCTGTGCAATACTTTTTCTGAAAAAGTATTTGAAAAATTAACTAAATTCAATTATCTCAAACAATTCTCAACATTTATTTTAAGATATTAGAAAATATTTTTAAAAAATTATTTACTTCGAAACAGAACAATAATAAACAAATAAGCTTAAATCGGCTTAACTCATTTTCTTTGACTAATATCATAAAATATTTAAGATTTATACAGCTATTTAAATTTTTAACTATGCTCTCGGTTTAAAAGTAGAAAAATCGAAAAACTGCATCGATTTTATTTGTTTATCACGACAATGTTTATCTTGAGCTAAACATTGATCGTTTACTTTCTGATATGTTTAGAAAACTACAACTTAATCATCAAGGAAATGTTTAAAAATTATTTCAAATGCAATTTTATGAGTGCATTATTTCAAACATTCATAAAAAGTTAATTTACAACTAAAAATAGCAATTAATAGTGAATAAGTTAGAATTCAAATAAAAAATCAATTTCAAATTACCATTATTCTTAAAGTTAGATTTTTAGAATCAAAGTCGTAGCTTTTAAATTATTTTCTATTGATCAAAATTATCAAAGTAAATAATGGAAATGTTCCAGAATAAATATTGTTTAATTTTAAAAAGTCAAGAACAAAGAGTACATTTTGAAGAACTGGGTTAAAAAATTGAATTTTACTTAGCAAATGTAGTATTCACGCTTCTAGTAAACTATCTTCAAACAACTCATTAGAGCTATTGTGGCCATTTGATATGTCTTTCTCCTCCTCAAAATTGAAAAGCTTTGCGAGCCTTGGCCAAGAGGAAAATCCACGCAGGCGAACAATGGCTGCAGCTGAAATATGACATTTCATCGCTGGCATTTCAAATCCGTTAAAATTGGTACAAAGTGCCATTGTGTATGCACCCATATCTTCAAAAGTCATCCATTCACCAACATCTAGCTCAGGAAGCATTACTTTGGTTCTAATGCAATCGAGAGCGTCACAAGTAGGACCCCAAATCACTGAATGGTAAGTTTGCCTCTTACGATTTGGCCTATCTTTTATTTGAGGAATCGGAACAACTTCGTCCTCACCAAAAGTGGTGTTACTGAAGCTTCCGTAAAGTCCATCATTGATGTAGTACATCATAATTTGCTGCTCGTTTAACACTTCTTTCTTTTTCGCAATCACCATCGCTGTCAAAGTAAACGCTGATGCAACATAATATCTGCCGGGTTCTGCGATAATATCTACATTCATTTCAGATGGGAAATACATATCAAGAGTATGATTTACAATGCGTGCTATTTCTTCGAACAAAAGCGTGTCTTTATAATCACTGGTTCCAGGAAATCCGCCACCAATGTCGAGAAGTGTCATTTCAATACCAAAATCTTTTGCGACTTCGAAAATATGCTTAGCGTCTTGAATGGCTTCCACGTAAGGTTCACAACTTTCACAACCGCTGCCGACATGAAAACTAACACCAACCACATTCAAACCAAGATGTTGAGCTAATTCAAGCAGGTACGGCGCTTTTTTCACATCGATGCCGAATTTTCTTCCTAAATGATATTTTGAGTGACTATCGTCCACTTTGATTCTGATTACAAGTCTTGCAGTTGGCGCAACATCGGAAATCTTGTACAATTCTTCTTCGTTGTCGAATGTCATCAGGTCCACTTTCTCATTCATCGCGTATTGAATGAAAGAAGGCGATTTACAAGGATTCGCATAAATTATCTTTGTTGCTGGAACGCCAATATTTATAACTCGTTGAATTTCCGTCTAAGGAAGTAAAAACATTTAAAAGTCATTTTTGTTTAAATCAAATTCATTTAAAAAGTGTGTAGACTTACTTTGCTAGCGCAGTCAAAACACAAGCCAAGCGCGGCAAGCGTTTCAAGAACAACAGTTGTGCTGTTACACTTTACAGCATAATACGGACGGACTCTGGGCATCTTACTCAACCAATTGTCGTGTTTTTCGATTATATTTTCGATGTCAACAACGTAAAACGGATCGTCGTAATCTTTCACCGAAATCGTTTTCTGAATTAAACTTCTTGGACTCGACATTTTAATTTCCTTAATGTGAAGTGAATCAAACTTTTGTTCGCAATGAACTCGCAATGAATTAAAGTTGCAAAACGAACGCTTTTTATAGCTGCCAACTTTTCATAAAATATCGCAAATGAAAAATTTTATTGATAGTTTACACACTTTTCTCTCCAAAGTTCGCTCGATTCGGACTCTGAACATTTGTGGTACGATTTCGAACGACGTTGCATTTTTACAATTGGCTTTTTCCATGTGTCATTTTTTAATTTACTCAATTTTTTATTCAGAAAAATCGTAGAATAATAACACCATCGACAAACGCAATCATCTTTTATGATCGACAACTATTTACAGTTAAGCAATAAGCCGATTCTCACAATTGACGAACTTCAATTTACGATTTTAAACAATTCGATCACAAGTACCATTCATTTGGTTGATTTTTTCACATGAAAATACGCTTTTAGCTTCTTAATTGATATGATTTAGTCATTTAGTTAAACAGAATAGTAATTTTGACTCGGTATTACAGTGCAATATTCTTTTACTTATTTACAATTTATTTTTTTATTGCACTCGCGTTACCGTCAAATTAATTACGCAATTATAAAATATACAAATAAACTACAAAACTCTTACGTATTTGCTTTTCCTTATGCGTAAAAGAGCGTTGAAAATCATTTTAACATTTCATCACTTTAATATCAAAATTTCAATTAAATTTTTATTAGTTTTAATTTAAAAAAACTCAAAGGATCAAGTGAAGTTTTTATTAAATAAAAATATTTCAATTTGTAATCATTCACTTGAGCTGATTTCGAAAACTATTAACCCAAATGAGGAGTTTTCGATGAGTTTCAAAAACAACAAAGTTTAAAAATTCATATAACCTAAACATAGTTTACTTGTATTCAATAGGATTAATCCACATTCGTGGTGAAATATTAGATTTTCATAAAATTCAGCGTTCAATTCATTCTACTTGAAACATTTTTCTTTAATCGATTGCTTTTAATTAAATGTCGAAAATCACAAATTTATATTTATTTCGATGTTAAACCATTGCAATGTTAAATCAATGTCCAGTCACATTCCAGATCCTATTCCCATTCCGTCCTTATTCCCAGTCCCATTCCTGTTCCCATTCAGAGCTTATAACTGACATTATATGCAAATCATTAAAAAAAGAATAAAACATGTTAAGTAATGAAAATTTTTTCCTTTAAATCCATTTATCGTTCAAATTTACTGTTTTTGTTTTTCATTCAAGTTTGTCTCTTGAATGTCTTGGTAGTAAGTGATGCAATATAATATCGCCCATGTTCATGCTTACTTTTATTTATAAGGAAAATGAATATCAAGCAAATCATTGATAATGCGTGAGATTTCGTCAAATAAACATTTACCCTTATCTCTGGATATCCGCCTCCATTAACGAGAAATGTTATTTCAATTTCAAAATCTGTTCATGGTGTTAAGAAAAGATAACCAAACTATACCAACGTGATTCATGGCTCGAATTAGACATAAACAAGTAAATCATGATTCGATTAAAAAATTAAGCGCTCTCACGGACTAAACGACTCAACCGAATCCAGTGACTCGTGAATCCCTCGTGATCGTGATTGAGATTATTTTAAACACATTTTTCGCATCTTGATTCGATTCCATGCAAAGGTCGCCAGTTTCACGACCTATTTCAACATGAAAAACAACATCAACCAAATTAAAGATCAGCTTTTTAGTTACATCGACCAAAGTAAGCAGATATAACTGTCAAATGGCGAAATAATGCGCATTCTACCGAGGAGGTAAAATCTTCAAATATTATTGCGAAATTTTGTATTTATAAACTTCTATTTGCTTTGCTCTTGTTGCAATCAAATCAAACGCGTAATTATTGAGAAGAAATCAATTGCGAAATAATGATAAACACAAATTATGCAATGATAAAATTTTTTAAAAATCTAATTTTTGAACTATGAAATAAATTTTGAAATATTTATGATTTAATTTTTTCATTTAATTGAAATCATGCCTATTTTTTTAAGATGATGATTCAAGTAAAGAACAAATCCTTTAAACAACCTACAATATAAAAATTTAGAAATATTTGCAGCGATGTTACGTACAGTGTCGGCCCTTGAAATCCGAACACTTATTTTTTTGGAATAACTTTTGAACGAATGCATAAAAGTTTATGATGTAAACGTGAAAGTTGTCTATTTAAAGGGTTACATAAGATAAACAAAGTCCGAGACCAAAAAATTTGAAATTGGGACAGTGAGCACGAGGTGCGTTTTAGACGTAATGATCTTAAAAATTCATAGTGGACATAGAAAGACCAAACCGGTGGCAACCGATAGAAAGCATCAAAGAAACAAAAAACTCTATCAGGTCAACCCGATTTGCGTACGTTCACACGAGCTGTAGGCAAAAAACCATTCTCCATGTTAAATTTAATTGGTCATAGCTCAGAAAAGCAAACAGATATTTAAAAAACAGTTGAAAAAGGTGGAAGAAAAGAAAAGAAAATTTTTAATACAAAAAATATTGGCCCACAAGCCACATGAAAGTAAAAAAATTTGAAAGTATCAAAATAATAATTTTGGGTTTAAAAGAGTAAAATGCAAAAGAATCTTATCAAAATCAAAGAAATTAAAAGAAAAAACAATACAGTAATATAAAAGAAAAAATCGAAAAGAAGGAACCGGAGTAAAATTTGGCAAATTTTTAAATTTTTGGCCAAATTTTTACATAAAAAATGCAATTTTCTCAGGAACCACTAAACTGATTTTGATGAAACTTGTTTTAAAAGCATTATTTTAACCTCCTTAAACTAACTTAATTAAATAAAATGTGGTCGGGTGCAAATTTTGTGATTTCGGTTTTCGCCATATTGAAATTTCTGGTTTTAAAATTTTTTATTTCGTGATTTCTCACGTATTTGACGATCAATTTTCACCGAATTTGTTTTATTTTCAACTTTTTTTGTCCTCATATTGTGTTCCATCTTTTGCCATCGATTTGATCTTTCTATCTTCATTTTGAATTTTTAAGGTCTCCACCCCTAAAACGCCCCTCGCGCTCTCTGTCATAATTTCAAAATTTTCAACCTTGGACATAGCCTATCATTTGTAGCCCATTAATATGAACAACTTTCTTATTTACACTCTAAACTTTTATTCATTCGTTCAAAAGTTATTGCAAAAAAAATAAATGTTCGGATTTCAAGGACCGATACTGTACATATTGAGGCGTGCTATTGTTTCATCTGAATTCTAAAAATAGATGAGGCAATTTGTCTCTTTCATTTGAGTAAAAAAAGTCGCTTAAAAACTAATGCAACCAATTACTTTGTTTAAGGCCATTTTGTTTTGAATCGCTGAACAAATACATCTCACTCATAACGTTCATCATTCTCACTAAACTCAGTCGGCTGTTACAGTCTATTAATCTTTTTTGGTTTCGGTTTTTAAAGGGGAAAAACCGATATGAAAAGCGAAAATAAATTACGTGTTTTGAACGTTTTTAATAAAACAATTATTCAGCAAGGACATTTGAATCAGCGATTTCGAGATTAAAGCTTAAAACTCGAAGAGCACATGAAAGTTGTGACTTTACAAAAAACATTTAAAAATTATCATTTACTCTTCTTATGCTCGTTTAAATACATGTTTAGCTTGCTTGAATTTTGTACTTTTGCCTTAAAAATATCAAAATTATTATTTCTAATTGTGTAAGTTCTTAAACGTTGCATTACGTCATCACAAATTCGATTTAAAAAGTTTTTTTAGAAGTTATTTTATTTTGTTTTAACAAATTATACAGAAAATGTTTCGTGGAAATTAATATTCGAGTATGAGTAATTCTTAAAAAAGCAAACAGTAAATTCAAGTGAATATGATAAACAAATTAATAATTAAACGCAATATGTTCATTGTTTGCGTTAAAAACGGGAAACATTTGCGAAAAAAATCGAGCCAAGTGTCGCTTTGAATATTACGAATGAGAGTTTGTGTGTTTGTGCGAGTTGTCAATTTTTATTTTTAATTTAGTGTTTAAGAAAATAATGAAGTGAAACTGTGCAATAAATTAATAATATGAATTTGATGACAGTTACTGTTAAACGAGCGAATTCTTCTCGCTGATAAAATGTAGTTATGGCGATGTTGAACTCGGAGCAAACTTCGCCATTGTTTTTATCGTGTACCAAATTTGTCCATTGTTTTCGTTCACTCTTTTCACTTTGAAATACTCATTTCACAGCCAATTATCGATGATATGTATTGATTCAACGTCGTGTGATTAGTTTGTGACTATGAAATGTTAGCATTGATCACATTGTGCTGCCTTATTCCGTGCTTAGCGTCATTAATTAGTGAAAAATCTTTGTCTATTTATTGCAAAGGTTTCGAAGAGAGAGGTGAATTTTTGTTCGACATTCAATTGTTAGAAACAAAATGTATTTTTCAATGTATCACATTAAAATCATCGCAAAACGAACTATGGCCGTCGATCTTTTACGATTCATCGGAAATTTACACGCTCTACGTTCCTGACAACACCGTTTGCGGAGTGAACAATGAAGTAATTAGAAACACTTGTAATGATCGCTTTCTAACTAGATTATTGAATTTAATTTATTCGTAGACATGCTTTCGCGGTTACTGTCGACAAAAGCACTCCGATCCTTCTCAATCCTCGATTTACGGCGATGTAATAATCGAAGTATTGAATGGATCGTTTCCGTGTAAAGATAAAATTAAATTTTTTTGTATGGAAAGAGGTTTCGATCCGTATATAAGATTAACTGCTCGTGATAATGATAAAATGTATTTAGTTGGAAGTACCACTTACAAAGCGAACACGAGAAAACCGATTTACAATGAGAGCTTTCGTTTGAACAACGTTTCGAAAAACGTCACGATAATTGTTGACATTTTTGATTACGATAGAAAAGCGAGTCACAATCTTATTGGACAAGTGCAAATAAGAGTGAACGATCTCTTAACTCGAAATCAAAACGGTTTTGTGCTTCCGATTCAAGGATCGCCTTGGAAATTATATTGTCGTGTGATTTGGATTGCTAAAGATCAATTGAATACATTTTTACATTGAATTTTTAAATTGTCACGTTGATTTGTTATTTTTTAAAATGTTAAGCGATTTCTCTTGAAAAAGTATTTCTAAATGAGAAAATAAATGTTTAATTTCACTTTTCATCACATCAAAAATTTGGATATTTCTTAAACAAAAAGTAATTGTCCACAGTAGTTTTTGACTTTTGATTTTTACTTAAATGACTGAAGCCATTTTTACCTTTTTTATAACTTAATCGATTGCTAATGAATTAATATTAGCCATAGATTTGCTACATCGTTTTAAGTATTTCAATATTTTTATCTTGTCTAGTGAAACCTCCTCTAAAATCCGTCACTCTTGAGGACAACTTCCGCTAGCCAAATAGTAAAATGACAGTTGTGACAATTTTCTCACGTTTCTTTATTTCTTTTAAATGTTTATTATAAAGTATGACTGTTGCTTTT
>NCKU01002914.1:0-16963 GCA_003675995.1 Dinothrombium tinctorium | reverse complement strand
ATATCTCTTTATTTTTAAGCACTAGTAAATTTTATTAAATTTTATTTGAAAAATTAGCAGTAAAATCTAAAGATACAGTAAAAAATGTTATGAATTTTAGACCTCTGAAATAAACCTTACTCATCAATGTTGAACTGATGATTGATGATCAATTTACTTAAATTAACCAAATTTTCAGCTTGAAAACATGATAAATTTAAAAGATTTGACAGTTGTTAATTTTCATATTTTCATTAATTTTTAACTTTTTTGGTCGCATTAAAATATTGAGCCAAATTATCATTATTATTTAAATTTATGATTGCATTTATCAGATGAAACAAGTGCTCCCACTGTATTCTTTTCAAATTCTATTTTCAATATTTCACTGAATGTGGTCTTACGTTTGTTTTGCTCTGTCGATTGAAAAAATATTGACGTGTTCGACCTGTTCTGATCACTATTGGTGCTTCCCTCAATTCATAGTTTGGTGTTAGTTCTGTTAAAATCACACGTTTTTCAACGTTTGTCACAGAGTGAATATTTTTGGGCGCTTCTTCCTGCTCGGGGACATAAGTAATCATTGGAACACCTTCCATTGCACTTCGTGTTGCAGCTATAGGGATATCATTGTCTTCTACAATTAACGGAGTTAATGAGCGAAAACCTGGAGATTTAGCAACTTGCACAGAGAATATAAAAGGTGTTTCCAAAGTCCTTAAGACATGTTTCGGTTTTTCTAAGTTCAGTTCTTTCATCACTCTGTTGAAAGTGGATGTCAATGTTTTATAATCGAGAAACTTATTCTCCAATTGTGAAGCAACGAATTCGTGAAAATGTGTTAAATCTTCTTTGTGTCTCAACAGATATTGAATGAGATCAGAGGATATGGCTCCCCCAAATTGAGGCCTGTTTTCGGCCGATCCCATGGTCCACGGAGACCACAAATGCCATATATATCCATTTTCATCAGGTTCTTTCCACTGATATGTGGCTACCACCATTTTAATATCTAGCTTCTCGTTAAATTTCTCTCCTTCTTTTCCAACAGCATTGAAAGTGAAATTATGAAACGTATAATGACAGAAAGCTTCCCATTTCTTCTCCTAAAATGAATGTTGATAAAGTTTTTAAAAGCTCATTAAAACTAACCTGATCAGGAATGGCACAATCTCCATCTCTCATTATGGGTCCGATTGAATTCAAGTAAATTTCATGAAGAACAATATTAAATCTTGGAGGGTTATATCGTATGAGTAAAAGCGGAGGATCACTTGATTTTCGGGCTGGAAATACTTCATGACTGTAGTTGGCAAGCTTTAAAGGTAGCACACGACTCAATGGTTCGGCAATATTTCGAATTGTCGAATCAATTGCGACATTGTATTCAGTTACAGACACTTAAAGAAATGATCGATAAGATAAATAATTTGATTTCAATGTTCAATAAACACTTACAGTGATCTCTCAAAGCATTTATTTTCGAGGAGATAAGAAGTGTGAATAAAATCAAAATCATTTTTACGATTTCTTTGAAAAGCACTGATTCCAAACATGTACTCGAAGAAAGAGAAATAATTACTTTTATATAAGTGACATCCCAGGTGTTTAAAAAGTTAAAAAACAAGTTTTTTATTCCACATTTTTACAAAGATTTGTTTAAGAAAAATTTGAAGGTTCTTTTCGCAGCGAAAGCGAAAAAGGCGAATCTCCAATCAAATTAATTTGCAATAACTTTCAGTTAGTCTCTTATTTACTAGCGATTCAATGTTAACGAAAGCGCGACTTGAACAAACTTTAAATTTTATAATTAAACGTAAATTTTAATTATTGTTGTTTTAGCTAAAACTGTTTACGAATTTTGAATCAATTACCAAGAATCAATCAAGTTTTTTAACATTCATTTACTCGACTACCTTGTTTATGGTAAAAATTTAACGTGTTTATGGTTGAAATTTTGTGCAGAAAGAACAACTTTTTTTTTACACGAAATACTTCTCTAACAAAACTTTGCATGCAAAATGAGAATTATTTTATCAGAGTTGTACTACTCTGAGCAGAAAATGAGAATCGATTTGCGTAAAGTAAGATAGTTTTTCTGTACAGAGTTTTGTTTTAAAATACAGCAAAAATGATGTTAAAATGATGAAATCGTTTCTTCTCAATTGAATAGAGTGGACATGCTCAAAATTAATGGGCTCATTAAAATAAACCATTGTATCACTTTTCGCAGATGTTTTTTAGAACTCATTAATTCTTTTAGATGAAAATTCATAAAGAAATGATAAGATGGGATTGGTTTTACAAAAAAGTATCTCAAATTAATGTTCATTAACTATGTATGAAGCAAAACAAAAAACCCATTACTCTTTACTTTGAAACATTTCAAGTTTCATGAATAATCTTTTAAATGAACGATGTTTTCTACGAACTCAATTTCGCAATAACAACTTTACATTTACACTTGTTTCTATCCGCTTTGTTTTAAAGCATGTCAATTAAATGCGCGTCATTTCGATAGGTGGCCACGAGAAAAATACTCTAGTTACAATCAAATAAAACTTTTCATTTAAATAATAGGATAAAATGAGCTGTAAAACTGTTTCTCGTGGATAATTATATGGGAAGGGTAGTAAAATCGAAATACTTTCGATCATTTAAACCTGTGCGAAAATTTATATCAATAATCAATCATAGAAATCACAAAAATCTCAATTTTTAACCTTTCAAAACTTTAAGCTACGAAATCACGCTTTAATTCTTTAAAATTCAATAAACTGTAAAGAAAATTTCAGTAAACAAACACTTGTATAAATATCACCTTGTTCTTTCCTGCCACTCACTTTCATTGCTTTCAATTAAAATGTTAATGTACCAAAATTGTATATAAACAATTCTTGCGAATTCAATTGACTAGTAATTGATGATAAAAGGAGAATATTATCTCTTTTATGAGATCAGCTTTGATACAAAGTTTAATAAAAGCTTCTTTTGTGAGTATTATTTCTTTACAGATTTAAAGTCACAGCATTGAAAGTTTGGATTCATGTTATCGAGTGTTTCATATTCATAAAATTTCGTATGTTTCTTACAAATCATCTAAGTAAATATTGGCACGTAAAACGACGGGTTTTCACCCTACATAGATAATCTTTAATTTAATCGCGTAGACAAAGCTAAATCTCTTTCTCATAGTATTAATAGATAAAATCATAGTGTATAGAGAAGACTAAATGTATAAACGTCACTCGGTAAGAGTAAGTCTGAATTGTAGACAGTGGAGAGCTATTGAATCAGTGTTTTTATCAGCGGTTAGTACCGTGTGTTACTGTGGTCAATTTAGAGATGCATCCCGTCCTTGTTACCTATAAGCGTTTCATCATTTCATTAAGCCTCTTAGAAAGTGACAATAACAAACTTAAAATTATGAATAAATGAAATAAACCATTTAAAAAATCAAAACTGCTGTTTTATAATTTATCTCTTTGCTTTAAAATGAACTCTTTTAAAAAATTTCATTGTGCATAATGCTCGGAGCAGCAGACATTTTTCTGAACAGAGTTTGACATATTTGCTTTAACGATTCAAAAATTGATTTCTAGAACTATGTGTTCATGAACTTTGTGGAGGGCATATTTTTGCTCAAAAAAAAATCCAAAACCAGATTTTGAATTTAATTTAAAAAAGATTTAAATACGAATTTTTGCTAGAACCTTGAATTTGAAAAAGTTTTGCCTTTTCAATACGAAAATTTATTTTAAAAATGATAAAATTTTTAAAATTGAAAAAAGTCACGTAAATGAAGACAAGGCAATCAATTAGAATAAATTGGTAAAATGAATGTACAGTATTAGAAAAAATTTGTAGCAAAAAGCTATATTATCAGAATTTTTTAAAACTCTCAATTGCTAAAGTAAATGTTACAGGAATAAAGAAAAAGTGTTCAAAATCAGTGACTTCTACTTCAAGTGAATGTAATCTATTGAAATACCTGAACATTTTGACAGAGATATTATAACAGTTGATTAATATTATTTTAATTTTGTTTCAATTGATGAGGCTTGCATGTGTGTGTTGTGTATGTGTGTGACACAAAAACTTGAAAAACATAAGATTAGCATTTGAAAAGTTTTTATAGTTATTATAATTTCTTCTCTATTATCATTTTTTTCATTTAGGAGTACAAATAAAAAATGAATTAAAATCAAACACAAATTCAAAACTCAAAATATGAATAAAATGTATGAAGTCCCTGCAAAAACTCACTTAATAACTCAAATATTCATTACAAAGTGGCTTCTGCTTTGTCATATTCAAATTTTAAAATTGCAATTTAGTATATTTGTGAATTAAAAAACGAATTATTGATCATGTCAACTTTCGATAAACTTAAAATCACAGTGAAATATACCGGGACATCTAATTAACATAAAAGATTAGATGCAACATATTTTGTCCCATACTGTGTGAGCTCTTCAGACAAGTCTTGCTGCTCATCAAAACCTACTGATCGCCATTGCTGACCTTAGAATTACATTGTACAACTTTTAAAGGTTAAATTTCTTTTTAAAATTTTGCCTCAATCACTTTTTCTAAACGATGATTTTAACTCAATTTTTTACTCAAGTGAACGTTACTACTTTTTTGAGACTTATTTAAAATGAAATTTTTAAATCTTTTCCAAAGTCATTACTCAAAATAACGAATGAGAATCGACTGTGACACATAAAAAAGTCACGATCATTAGTTTCAACAATTTTGACTGCATTGATACATGCATGCATTTTTCTAGTTTATTAAAAAGCGATAACAATGCTTAAAACAAAATCAATTTACTATTAATGAATTTAAGTCGAATAGCTTATAGCTTATAAGCAAATCAGTCAAATGCTTCCATGGCTCTTCGCATAATTAAAATGCGATTGAATAAAGCCGTAAACCTATTGTGCACATAATGCGAGTGCAAAGCTTTGTTAGCATATCGAAAATTTGTTATTATTTCACGGGCGACGAATTATCACCAAGATTATCTATGATTTTAAAAATGCAAATTGCTACATTTTTACACAATGTTCTAGCAGGTTCGTTGCATAATTTGGCTAAAATAAAAATTTTTGTTTTTTAAAAGCAAATATTTTGATCAGCTTCAATATGCATTTCTTCAAAATAGTTATCAAAAAACAAATTCGATTGAAACCCATCGAGTTATTCGTTCTCAAAAAGTTTTCGAGATCTTTCTTAAAAGAGATGCTTTTTTAAGCTTTATTTAGATAAACTCCTTTAAAAAACCCTCAGTTATCTATATGTAAATCTTACTTCATTATAATATTTTAAATCTTTAATTTGAATATTTAGTAACGATCAACAACCACAGAAACATCTCTTCAATCAAGTATTCCGAATAGTTTCGGTCTCGAACTTAACTTTAACACTTCTGGTTTCATTGCAAACCGATATTTTCGACAGCTTGCAAAACTTTGCAAGAAAGTGATTTAATTTCTTTTATCTTTTTCAAGAGTTAAATTCATAGTTCACTCTAGCTTCACCCAATTGTTTCTCGACATGGAAAAATGAGAAATGGAGGGCTTGGTTCGTAATTAAGGTGTTTTTTTATAGCCTCAAACAATTCTCATTAAAGCTGTTTAAGTCTTTGACTGTTGATAAACCATCTCACTTTATTATGTAAAGCTGAAAGTTACACGCGATACTCTTTTAAATCATCTTAAAGATTGCGTTTGCTTTTATCGCGTCAAACTCAGTTTTAATCTTAAACATTATGAATAATGCATTTCACAAATCTGAAGCTTTACGTTCGAACACAGCCACTAATTTATTTATTTTCGCGTTTATTTTTTCACCGTTTGATTGATAAGTTGCGTGTTCGGCATTCAGTTTGATTTCAATCGGTTGAATTCTTGTCAAAGCAGAATCTTCGCTCGGATGTTGCCTCAAAACAATTTCACTTTCACCTTCTCCTTCTTCTTCTTCTTTCGAGCGCTGAACCTCGAGCTTCACTTCTTCTCTTTGCTTTTTTATTCTCGTTTGAGGCGTTTTTCGCCTCGATCTAATGAACTTTTGGACTGCGAATAAAAAAGCAGCTATTAAAGCTAATAAACCACTTATAGACAAAGTAATGATGCCATACAATCGCTGATACTTGTTGTATTCGCTTGCTCCGTCGTTTAAAAATGGCAATGTTTTCGATGGAAGATTCGGCGAGTCATCGATAGCGGTTATTAATAATGTAAAGCCGACGATAAGTCCAAAAATAGCGTAAGACATTAAACAAAAGCCGGATTTTGTGACATTCGAACTCATCTCAAGCAATTTTTAAAATTGGTCAACAGTTTCTGTTTCAAAACGCAATTTACGAAAGGTGACAAATTATACAAATGAATAATACTCGGCATAACAAAAGAATCGCTTGTTCTTGTTTGTAAGCGTCGACAAAAGAGTTGTTTTTAGGAAATGAAAATTTCATTTGTTGGTTTGCTAATAGCGTTGCTTTTACAAATGAGCAAATATTTCCGTAAATGCATCAGGGAAATAAGTACAATAGCATTTTTTTTTCAATACGTTTGAAGATATCGGAAAATGAAAAATGAGAGAAGCTGATAAAAATTAACAAGTGCAATGGTCAATTTTAGTTACGGTTAAATAAATCGCTTCAAAATATCGATCAATTAATCCGATTTATCAAATATTTAACAAAGAAACTTTTGATCGTAAAAAGTTGTGTTCGATTATTATTTAAAAGCTGGATTTGTATACGTAGGAAGAAAATAAATCGAAGAATAAGGAGGTGGTAAGCCAGGATCGGTTAACTCAATCGTCCGCAAATGCTCATCGCTATGTTTGCTTCTTTCCAAACTCAGAAGAAATGTGAAAAAGGAAAATACGAGCAAAATAAGCGCAGTAATGAGCAGCGATGAGCCGAGTGAAAGTAAAACCACTCCGCTCATATTAAATATGTCAGCGATACCAGATCGAACCAGTTGGTAGTTCGTCATTGCCAACGCCCGCAATACAACACCGGTTACGATTGCAAGAAGGCCAAACACGATGAAACAAATCGCGCATTTTGCTGCGAAGATAGACGACTTGAATCGGCTACTCGAAATGAGCGAGCTTTCCATTTCGTCGCAACCACTTGAACTCATGTTTTCGATGGAGCACAACAAAAATTGATTTTAAACTAATCGTTTACCTTAACAATTTAGCAACAATGAGAATTTAAAAACTGATTTCAAACAGCGAAAGAAGAAAGTGTTGTCTCATGTTTTTTGGCAAGAATGAAGGCGAAAATGAGAATTGACGTCGATAAATATGCAAAGCATGATTACCTGTGCAGAAAATGATGTGCACTTGCCTCTCGCTGTATGTCTTTGCAGAATTGTTTCGAATGCTTTTCTGTCATTAATTGTCGTTCACGAAACAATGAAATTAAACGTTGCGTAGCGATGTTTTTATTTGAATATATAACTACACTCGACACATTTTGTAAAAATAGTGAATTTCTATGAAATAAGTTTGTTTAAAACTTTCGCTTGCTATACTTGAAGTTTTTCGCCATAGCAAAACTGCGCAAAGCGTTCGTCAGCTTTTAAATTTTACACTTCATTTCATATCTTTCGCATATTGAAAAACATTTGGATTTAATGCTTAAATACAATTCGTGCTAAATGCGGCAAAATCATTGAATTGCAATAAATCATCGTTCGTCTGATCTCGAACCAACTCTAGTCAGTGGTTGCATCTGCGAAACGGTGCATTCAATCGTTTGAGCATTTCGTATTTCCACCTGTCTTTGCCTTTCGTAAGCTGAGAGCGATGCAGACGCGAATATAAATAAGAGAACTGTGATCAGAATGAATATTCCGCCAACAGACAGAAGAATAGCGCCCAAAAGTCTTGGGAAGCGATCAAATTCAGGATCAGGCGATGCTGAAGCGGCAAACACTCTAAACATGGCACCAGAAATTATTCCTAAAATTCCAAAAAACAGAAGAAAAACGCCGCATTGAACCGCGATTATAGAAGGAACCAGGCGCTGATCGAGCGTCGAAAGCGCTTCTCGACCGAAACGTCGAAATAAATGACGGTTCGCGTACATTTTTTGCTCTCCCTCTGTCCGCTCTCATTCGCTGTCCGACCGCTGAAAAGCAAAGCGAAAACGTTTTAGATATGCTAAACTCACGTTTCTTTACCTTTGGCTAATGTTCACTCACTTTTCTTATTTTTTGTTCACTTTTCACAACTAAATAGAACAACGCAATTGCTTTATCGAAACTGTGTGAAATCAGTTGCGTGTGCACCAAATGTCAAATGTCAAATCGCGCTCCGCTTTGTTTCTTAAAACTCAATTCAAGGCTTGACACCTTTAAACTTGAAATAGCGTTTTGTTTTCACACTTTTTACCATTTTCACAACTCTTGTTTCACACTTCATTCATTTCTAAGCGAAAAAAAAAATCACACTTCGAGTTCAACGCGAGCAAACATTTAAACGCTGTGATTTGTATGTTTGATCGCAAAGCGTCACTGTTACATATAAAGTTTAGCAATTTTTTTTCGTATTTTATAAATATTACTTGAAGACACGAAATATGTGAGTGAGTTTTTGCGTTTTTTGCGTATTCTGTGTGCACCTTTAAACTAATCGCAGCTTTCGGTGCGCAGAATTGCTTTGCTTTCTTTTTTTGACCAACTTTAACTTGAAAATAGATGCCATTCTATGATAAAATGCTTTCACTCTCATTACTCTTTTGTGTGTTTGCAGTCGGAGAATACTATTGATCGATTATTATTTTACTTCCTTTTTGTTCTCACTTGTTTCTTCTTACAGGTTGGCCCAAAATTATAGTGAACGAATTCAATTTAAAATATTTTCACAGTATGGCCATTAATTTTTATAATTCAAATATGATTTTGTCGCATATTTATTCAAATTTAAGAATCAAAAGTTTTTTCAAAAACTATTTATTAGAATTAATCCTGAAATCTTGAATAACAATAAAGTTTTCTTTGCAAATTCAACTGTTGAATTTTTGTTATTTTCTTAACTTGAAAAATCACGAAAATAGTCAAAAAGGCATTTTTTGAATTTTTCATGATTGATTTAAGCAATTTTCAATAAGTTTTTTAAGTTATTTTAGTAAATTAAGCTTTGAATTTTACTTTTTTGAGTTTTATTTATACAAATTTTATTTTTATTAGTTTTCTTTAGTGGTCAAAAAAATGCTAAAAATGCTCTTAAAATTTTTTCCGATATGACTTTAGTTTTTTGTTAATAACTAATTTGTTTGCGAATAATTTTTGAAAAAAAATTTTGTTTCTAAAATTTGAATAAATGTGAAACAAAATTATGTTTAAATTATAAAAATCAATGGCCATTGTGAAAATATTTTAAATTGAATTCATTCACTGTGATTTTTGGCCAACATATAATTCACAATTCTGCTCACCTTAAACATGTCCGAATTTAACTTGCACAAAAGTGTATTGCACAATACAACTCAACACACCTTAAATGATTGAATGATAATAAAGCTTTTTAAGAAATCGAATCATTTATTTGTTTAAAAATTTTAGTTTTTTCAACACTTGACCGTGCTTATTTTGTCTTTTGTTTTTTCGCTCATTTTTCATTTTCTGCAGAATATGTTATAACTTTTTATTCTAGAAATAATTTCAAATCAATTTTTTATGAATAAAGAACAAAATTTGGTGTTATTAAATTTAGTGAAAATTTCTAAAAATTTTTTCCCACAGTGCGTGACATCTTATTTTAAAACTTTGTGCGAGTTAAGTTTTGGATATGTAATATCTCAATGAGAATTATGATAGCGAGGAATCAATGATTTGACCGATTTTAATAGTTCCCAACATTAGTTATTAGTTACCAAATTCATGAACAAATTAATCAATCAAATTTGGATTTTATTTTATTTACGTAATGATTTCAATTTCATATAAATTTCACAAAAAAGTTTTCATTTCAATACAAAAATTACTAAATTATTTATATAAAAATGTTTTAAATACACATACCGTAATGACAAGTTGATTAAGACGAGTCAGTCTGGTAAATAAATTGATAGTGCAGTTGAAAGCAGAAAAATTCCTTACTTTTAAAAGCTATTGGCAAAAGCATTTTGACGTAAGTATTGCACCACCTCATTAAATGGCAAAAGTGCCGAATTTTTGTCGCTTAACTCTAACAAAAATAATTTGTTCATAAATTTTTTAAATATTTTGTGATTTAAACAATAGTTGCACAGAAATGGAGAAACTGTTTCATATAATTACATTTTAATGATTAATTTTAAAAAACCTACCAAATCGTGTTATTCTGAGCAAAACAAGTTTGTTTTGGTGCGCAATGCTTTCGTCTTTTCTTCTAACATTCATTTTCCTGCTTAGACCAGTGATACATTAAAATTTGTCAGGAGCCAAAGTAAATAAATTTTATTTATTTAATATTTTATTCAATATGTGTATAATTTTTATGACAACCGTTTATCATATTTCTCACAAATAAACTTTATAAACACATTTACATAGAAGTTGAAGATCGAATGTAAAAATTGAAAGAATTTCTATATGTTGATAATGAAAGGATCGTGATAAAACGAGCAAAACATGTAAAGATATCTCACTGGAATAAAGACAAGTGTTGCTCCCTACTGAAGTTATATAAATTAGTTTTTAAATTCATGTTCTGCTAGAATTTCATATTTTGCTAGAAAACATTATCCTTTTGACGAAAATTATTAATGTCTTGAAGTTTTCTGGAACCAAGCTTGTTAATAATAAGAAAATTTTGTTTTTCCATAAAGTCGTTAACGCTGTGGCCAAGAACAAAAAATAATGTGAAAAATTTTAGAGTTATACATTTTGCTGAGTTTCGGTATAATGCGGATTTTTCATTGGTGACGAGTTAGCTTGTGGCAAAGCTGCATTTGACTGATTTGAAGTTGATACTTGATGAAAATCGTAAAGTTGTTTCGGATAAGGTGAATTGTCCGGTGAATGCGGTGTTTCAATAGATTGTTCTCTTCGCTTTGCATTGCTTATTTTCTTAAAAATAAGTGAAATTATGGTAGAAACTAAGCAAAAAATAGTTGCAACTGCAGTAAGAACATAGCCAACTGTGAAGAACATGTTTCCATTCCTTTCCAATTCCGCGGCTCGAGATTTATGCGTCTCGTAGTCATCTGGCCATTGAGGATCTGAATCAAACTTACTAATTAAATCAAACTTAGAATTTTTCTCATTTGCCAACGAATGAAAAAACCACCCCATCAATATGGAGGGCACGCCGAAACATAGCAAAATAATACTACAACCACAAAAAATGACTGCAGGTTCTAAGTATTTATCTGCTTTTCTTAAATTAGCTCTCCCGAAATAACCACGGTTTGAGTACATTTTTAACACAGATTCAACTTCATTTGTTTTGCTCCATAGATCTTTGCGAGAAGGGATCGTTGCTAGAACTTGAACTTTGAAGCCTGTGGCTGCTATATATTCCATCGCAAAGGTCAGTCAGAGTTTCAGGGTTTAAGTTTTATTTTTATTTTTAACTTATCTATTTTAAAATTATATTTACAGAACTTTTTTCTCACAAGACAAATCGGGTATTTATCATATGGGTTTATGAGTCTCGTAGTCATCTGGCCGTTGCGAATCTGAATCAAACTTATTAATTAACTTAAACTTAGAATTTTTCTCATCTGCCAATGAGTGAAAAAAAACCACCCATCGATATTGAGCACTTAATCAATTTAAACTGTCTCGGTTTATTAAACAAGATCTGAAGCTTTTCCACTTTCACTGAATTGAGATAATGACGAATATGATGGAGGAGGATCTTCAATATCTTCCTCTTCTTCCTCTGTTTGATTAACAGTGATCGAGTCGATATCAGTTGTAATCAGACTGTTTTCAATCGGATTCTCGGCACATTGTGAACTGAGATACGATATTTCGAGTATATTCAACTGCGAGCTGCTTGTTTTCGATAGAGAAGCGAATTTAAAAACTACCAATAAAGTGAAAAAACACAAAATAGAACCTAATGACGAAAATACAGCACCGAGCGCTAAAGTAAGATTGCCAACTGATGATATTTGACTTGCGTCGATCTCATTGCCAATTAATTCGCTGGATTCAAAAAATCTAAATGCATTTCGAAACATTAAAATACCGATACAAAGTAAAATAACTCCGAAAACCGAAGTAATAATAGCTGCGATCGCACGATTAGCCGTTAGTTTAGTATTCATTGCAAAATTTTCAAGAAGTGAATTTTGTCATTCGCTTGCAAATCAACTCGAATCAAATGCAGCTCAAAGGATTTCCTTTCTTTTGTGCTTCTAATATTTTATTTTTGCTTGCAAGTTGAATTCATTGAACTTTACTTGAATTTTCTCTTACAATGCATATTTGTGATGTCTGCTAAATACTTATTAAAAAACTTATCCATTCACTCATTAAAATATTAAAAACTTCGAACTTTTTCATAAGCTTCATCAAACGGATTGATAGCTAGTCAATATAATAATAGAAATGAAATTTCAAAGTCGATTAAATTTTCGCTGTCATTCTTGCATTTCATCGCTTTACACCTAGAAGATCTTTGAAAATAATGTTTTTTAATCTTTTATGCATTGATTTCGATCATATATAAATTATTATTTTGTATCATTTGTAAATTTATCAATCAAAAAGTATTAAATAATTAAAAAATCAACAAAATTGAATTTAGGCGAAAATGAGTTTATTTTAATATTAATTTTTGAGGTAAATTTCAAGAATTCGTTAATTTGAAACAACTGACTTGTGAATTTAAAGTTAATAAAGGAAAATGAGCAGGAAATACAAGAAATGCAATGTGTGCAATAGAAAAGTGTGCAAATGTGTGGAAACGAGAAATGGTAAAAATCCGTTTTAGAGCCACCGAAATGAACCGAAACGGGCTACTTTGAGCAACATCTGTTCTGTTTTTCTACTAAACTCGCACAAGCCATAAATTCGGTCACCAAATCCGCTCTATGTTCATTTTGCTATCGCCAGAGATAACCGCAAGCATTGAGTTTAAATTTAGCTGCTGTAAATCGACATTGACTAACTAGAGAATGTAAAACTGACAAGCTTGTGAGTCATATAAAGTTGAGTCACTTTTATTCGCACTTGTTGACTATGATTTTAATATTGCCGATTTAATTTATTTTCACAATAATACTTCACAGGAACTTTCACAATTATTACAGGAAAAGCAGAGATGAGAGGTAAAGCGCTTCAAAAGTTAAATAATAAATAGCTACAAATGAGCTTGTTAAAAGTTTTCGACTGATCGAAATGTTAGAAAATTAGAAAAACTTGATGTTATTAGATTTATTAGAAAATAAATTTGAATACAATGTTTTGATAATGAAAAAACATCTAATTTTAAGACTATAAAAATTTTATACCTAAGATGACTATCAAGAGCAGGGAACAAAATTTAAATTTAAATTACTTCAAAACGGTAAACATGAAATAAAATAAGATTGCAATAAAAGGGCAAAGCGGGTCAAGAACAAAAAGCGAGAAAGTTATTTTCAATGTTCGTAAGTTTTTATAATAAAATAATAATTTCAAGCAAAAAATTAATTGAAGATATGTGCAATCACACATGATTAAGTCGGCTTGTTGGTTTTGCTGGTTACTGTAGCTCTGTTTCTTAGCAATTAGAACAGTCCTTTCCAGCTTGAATGTTTTCCGTTTATTTAACAAATTTTCAAAATGCTTAACCTTTCTAACAGTTAAATAAAATGAAATAATTTATTATATTTTTTATTCATTACATCTTCAATGTTTATTTCGAGATATATTTTAACTCATTTAAATGAGCATAGAGCCAAAAATTAAAATTTATTTCCCTTTTTTTGTTTTATTTGACAGTCTACTCATGAATATTAAGATTAAATTTTTTTAAACTCGTTTCATTAAATTTATGATTTATTCAAGCAATTGCAACAAGATATTTAAAAATAAATTTAAGCAAAAACATTTGAAAAATCTATCATCACGATGATAACATTGTAGAAAAAATCATGCAAAAAATTTTTTTCGTTTATAGAAGATGAATCAACTTCAAAAAGTTTCAAAATAATGCAAAAGAGCATTTTGGAACGGCTGGATCCATTTTCTTCGTTTTTACAATTTCATGAGGCGTTATTTTTCGCTTTTGGATTTTTAAAGCTTATTAGGAGGATATCAATTTTGACGAAGATTTAAAGGCACATTGGCACAAAGTTAGAATGGATAATGCAAAACACAAAGAAACTCAAAAAATTAACAAAACATATGAAGCGAAAGTGCTTCAAGAGTATTTAATTGGACAATACAATCAGCGTTTACTAGCAACAATATTTAGTTGAGTTGCTGAAAACTGATTTTTGTTTCCCTATCTGGGGAACTGACTTTAAAGTAGTTTTAAGTTTAAAAATGTAAAGTGTGCGAAAAGGCTAAAGCAATTAATAACTAGACCGTAGAAACGAGAAAGGTATTACTGAATGGGTAGCTTTGGATATTCGCCTGTTGGCTGTGCAAAGCTCTCAGAGTTTGGCGGTGGATACTGAGGTTGGGCTGCCGCATAGGAAGCGATCGCATAAGTAGGTTGTGAGTAAGCGGGTTGCGGGAACGGGGTGGGAGAAGTCGAATGCTGCAAAGGTTGCGCTGACTCAATGACGTGACCTCCGTAATTTCGCAATTGACTCGACTTGTAAAATAGAACCCCAGAAATGATACACATCACAGTGCCAATAATGGTCATAATAGCGCCGAGAGCGATAAGTACGTTGCCCAATGCGGTGGGCGCTTCATTAAACTTTTCATCCTGTTCGACATCAAACCGAGCATTGAAGCTGCCGGCATTGAATTGTTGACTGGATTCTTGGGCAACCGTTCGAAACATGATTCCGGAGATTAAAGTAGGAATTCCGAAAAACAAAAGGCAACCGCCGCAAACCGCTGTGATGGTGGCGGGGACCATCATTGCGGCAGTTTCTCCCGCCGAACGGGCGAATCGTCGCCGCGATGCGTTCATTTTGCCTTCGTTTACGTCGCGTTTCAATTCGATTCACAAGTGAGAAAACAATCGCTTTGGGCGAGAAAAGGGCTCTCGCTCTAATCACACTCTTGCACTCGCTTGACATTCGAACTCACTGTTTACACTTTCAAACTTTGAAAAGTTCACAAAAATTTCGATCTTTATTCATTCCATATTTGACGCTTGTTCTTCGCCATCAAGTACCGATTCTGATTCTGTAGAACACGCGCTCACACCATAAAATTGGCGTATACAAAACATAACCATTGAGCAGTTCATAAACCAGAATGGAGAAAAGGAAAAGAAAAGTGTGTCACTTGAGTCGTGTGAAAAATTAAACTGTGCGACAAAATCGCTTGATTCAATGAGTCTTAACTGTAGGCCATCGCGATAAATTATGTTGTTTTGAACTATCGAAAGAGGGGAACTCAAAATTAAATCGTATGTTTGATAACATTGTTCAAACATTTGTTTACGAACGATAATTCAATTGTGAAAGCAAAAAAAAATTGCGTACTGAAATATTTGAATTACAAATTTATTGAAAAGTTTATTTTCATTTATCTCGAGAACAATCGCTTATGAAATAGGACCCACGACCAAAAATGTCGAATTTATTTTCAAAATTCAAAGTTTGCCTTCAGCTTAACCAAAAAAGACTGAAAACAAGTGGATTGCAAAAGCCAAGTTGGATTCCATTCTCAAAAGCAAAATTTGGAGAATTTATTCAACAGAAGCCATCGCTCAACAACGCATTCACCGACGATGGATTCGTGCAACGTTTGATTCGGCATTACTTGCCTAAGAATGTAATTTTTAATTTTACTGAATATCGCAAAAAAGCTACTGTTTGCACATATAATAAAACAAGTCATTAAAAAAAGTTTTAAATAACGAGTTGAATTATTCAAAAGTCATATTTTTAATTCATAGCTCTATGTATTTGTATTAATGAATTTGATGCTATTTTGCATATTTAAAGGTTTTGACAGAGGTGACACCAGATTTGACTCGATTTGGCGAGCGAATTGTAAGTGAGATTGAAGATATCGGTCGTCAATGCGAACTGCAGCAACCTAAATTGTATTTCGATGATGGTTGGGGTAAAGTTGAAACTCGATTGTGGACCTCTTCAGCTTGGAAAAAACAGAAAGAGATTTCGGCAGAAGAAGGATTGGTTGCAATCGCTTATGAAAGAAATTTTCGTGAATTCAGGTGGAGCATTCTTGCTTTGTTAACATTTAACATTTTTGTTTTTAGCCGCATATATCAACTGATGAAGCTTTACCTTTATATTCCTTCTTCAGGACTTTATTCTTGCCCTTTAGCAATGACGGATGGTGCCGCTAAGACAATTGAGGTTTATGAATGTTGTTATTGAGTTATTAATTTTCAAATTTTACAAGGACTTGCAGCTGAACGAATCTTTTTATAAAAATGCCTATACGAGATTAACATCTAGAGATCCAAACCTTTTTTGGACATCTGGTCAGTGGATGACTGAAAAGGGAGGTGGTTCTGACGTCGGTAATGATGATTGGAGTTAAATGTAAAAATTTTCACTCCTTTATCAGCAAGGGGCACAGAAACTTTAGCTATTCCCGAGGGCGATAAAACTTTTCGTTTGTACGGATACAAATGGTTTTCATCGGCAACTGACTCAGATGTAACATTAACTCTTGCACGAATTTCTGATTTAGAAGGAAATGTCTTAAGTGGCACACGAGGACTGACTCTTTTCTTCCTCAAAACCCGAGAAAATGACAAATTGAATAATATTCAAATTGTAAAACTCAAAGATAAGTTAGGTACACGACAATTACCAACAGCAGAATTGCTTTTGGATGGCACTCTTGCTTATAAAGTATGTTCAAATCTGATTATACAC
>NCKU01002913.1:0-16977 GCA_003675995.1 Dinothrombium tinctorium | reverse complement strand
AGAAAATTTAACCAAAATTTTGTGCTTCACGACTTTCGCTTATTCAATTGTTTTTCGCTGAACTATTTCACTTCTAAACGTTTTTTTCACTTAAACACATACTTTGACATAAATTTTCGAGCAGAAAAACCGACACCTGAAATTTGCTCAATTAATCAAAATCTCAATTGAAGCTTTTTGAATAGTTAATTTTCTTTGTATTTGTTTTTTAAATAATACTTTTGGATAAAAAATGTGAACCGAAAAGCAAAGTGTTTATTAAAAAGATGCTTGAATGTTTAAAATTTTCACTTTTTTGATAATCGCTTTGCAAACAAAAAATTCGCATCATATTTTGCTTAAATCAATTCATTGTTTCTTCTTGCCTTTAAAAAGTAGACCACAATTAATTTTCTTTTTTTAAATTATAGTTTAGATAGTGTTTAATTAGTGTTTAAATTTATTAAAAGAATCTTTTTTTAATTAGTCGTCTTATAAGAGATGCAAATGTTTAATATAAGAAAAAAGGAAGGCTTGTGTGATCTATTACTACGCTGTTCAACGCTGTTTTGCTTGTAAACCAAGATTATTTGAGTTTATTGCTGCTTTGCAGCGAACTTAAATGCATTTTAATAAACTATATTTTTATCTAAAATAAATCTATAACCATTAAATACTTAGAAATACATTAAAATTTACGAAATTTCAATTTCAATACAGTGAAGATAAGAAAAGGCTAAAGATTAACATCAAACAAAAAGTTGCAACATTGCATACAACGATGAACACATTTTTCTATCTTCAATGCGTGTGTTTGAGTGAAAAAAATGTTTAAAAGTGAAATAGTTCAGCGAAAAACAGAATTGAAAAAGCGAAAATCGTGAAACAAAATTTTGGTTGTTTTCTTCGCTGCACTTGGCTCTTAGCCAGGTTTTGACAACCTGTTGCCCAGAGAGTACCACGGGGAGGTGGCCAAGTGTTCACTCTCCAAACCCCTTATTCAGGGGAAACCGCGGAAACCGCAGTTTTTTGGAGCGCACAAGAAACTAAGAAAGTTTCTTGCGAATCCAGTACAACAGCAGTCCGAATCCGGCAACGGTGGCCACGATTTGCGGCAACTCGCTAACAAACAAATTCGGACCAGGTTCAGCAAGAGCAGAGTTATCGGTTTGAGCAGTAGAACGATCGCACGACATAGTCGCAGTGTTGACAGTGTGAAGTCGCAACACAAAATGAGCAAGAAAATGAATTCAAAGCTCGATTTGCATTCCTCCTGTTTTTTCAAGACTCCTTCTTACTACTTTGATTAAATCTTAATAATTAATAATATTATAAGTTGATTAATGATATGTTCAACATTGAATTACTCAAACAAGTTTTGATCGCTTCTTTTTTAAAATCTGTCTCAATATACACTATATATTTATATGCACCACTATATAGTTGAAACTGAAAACCGAAAGCGTTATGTTTATCGTTTCCAGCAACACTTCACTTCCGTTTTTCCGATCGCTCAAAAATTTTTCGTTTCAAACACTTATTAGTTGAACTTTTGCACACTGCGTAATGAGTAAGAAGTCCCTTGCGAGCAGAGCGATGCGTTCAAATTTTCGCTTTCGTTTTTCGAACTTTTTTCGAAAGCAAAACTTTTGCGAACGATGCTTGAAACGCTTTTCGCACACGTCTCACGCGACAAACGAGATTAAACGCGTGGTCGCGGCGCATAGCGAGTGGCGAACTGTGGTCGGTTTGGAAATTCACGCGCAGATCAAAGCGGAATCGAAGCTGTTTTCGCCGTCCTCTTCGAACTTTTACTCCCCTCCGAATTCGAACGTATCTTTCTTCGACTGTTCGCTTCCAGGCACATTACCTGTCCTCAACCGACGTTGTGTGGAAGCCGCGCTCAAGACTGCTTTCGCTCTTAATTGCACCATTTCCGAATCATGTACTTTCGATCGAAAGCACTACTTTTACGCGGATTTGCCTTCCGGTTATCAAATCACTCAACACTTGAATCCAATCGCCACAAATGGTCACATTGATTTCATTGTTTTCGATGAGTTTAAACCAAGCGATCTCTACAGTAAAAGAGTCGCTTTAACGCAAGTACAATTAGAGCAAGACTCTGGCAAATCGCTGCACGATGGAGCAAACAACCGAAGTTTAATTGATTTGAACCGATGCGGTGTTGCTTTAATGGAATTTGTTTTCGCTCCAACCATTTACACTGCAGTAGAAGCTGTTTCTTTGGTTAAAGAACTTTCGCTTATTTTGAAAAAGTATTAACTTTAAATCGATTAACAATCACAATCTTTTTTTTTTCTTAGAATCGATTGTTGTACCTGTAAAATGGAAGAAGGAGCGTTAAGAGTCGACGTTAATATATCAGTACATAAACCAGGAGAATCTCTCGGAACAAGATGCGAAATAAAAAATTTGAATTCATTCAATTCAATGCAGGCAGCAATAAAATACGAAGCCCTTCGTCAAATTAATGTACTTGAGAACGGTGGTACAGTTGTAAATGAAACGCGTGCATTCAATGTCCGTAGTCAAGAAACAGTTCCAATGCGTGATAAAGAAGTAGTTCAAGATTACCGCTTTATGCCCGAACCAAATTTACCTCCAGTAATCATTAAAAAAACTGTTGACAAAGAAAGTGAGACAAACCCGAATATAGTAGTCATTGATAAAGTGATAAATCAATTGCCGATTTTACCGAAAGAAGAAAGAGAAAGATTAAGCAACGAGTATGGTTTGTCTTCCAAAAATTGTTATAAATTAGTTGAAAACGACAAACTTTGCAATTTTTTTGAACATATAATGAAAGAAAAGCCAATGCGTGATGCAAATGCGCTCTCTTGTTTTCTACTTGTTGAATTAATGATTTCTTTACGCCAGTGTAAAACGAAGTTTGAAAATGCACATATCTCGAGGGAAGCTGTCGGAGAATGTTTCGATCTCTATTATGAAAAAACAATTACTGCAAATACAGCCTGTAATGTTTTGAATTTGGTGATAAAAGGGGAAAAGACAAGACCAATGAATATCGTCGATGAAAATGGATGGAGAGCAGTGAACGACGAACAAAAGAAACGCGAAATTTGCATGAAAGCAATAGAAGTGAAAAAACATTACGCTGAACGATACAAGAAGAAAGGCCAGAATTATTCTTTGAAACAACTGACAATGTTTATTAAACAATATTCAAATGATGCAGTTGATGAAGAAGATGCAATTAGAATTTTGGATGAAATTTTACAGCCACCGAAGAAAAATTAAGGCGTGTTACGTATTTTGTCATTTCTTTCACCAAAAACCTTCGCATGCAAAACAAGCAATTGACACAAATATGTGAGTATGCCTTTCTACATATATGAAATATGTTTTGCATACAAATTTATCCTCAAACTGTGAAGCCTTGTGCAAAACAGCTTTTTTCCGTTTTATGTAATAAAGTAAAGCGATTGACTACTTCCTATGTTTTGAAGCGATTTGCGATCAATCGAGTGAATATAAAAATAAAATTTTGCCGATCTATCTATAGTTCAGTCTCCTTCAACTTTGTTTTCACGGTTTGCATTGACTTGTTGGCATTAAAAATCATAATAACGAAAGCTACTGAAGCAAGCGAATTTTTTTGTTTTTTCTTTAAAAAAAGATCATAATTTGGTCATAATTTGTGTTCCGTTTTCATTCAAAATTCATTTTCGCACACTCTAAACTATTTGCTATCTCTTATTCGTCAACCTCTAGCGGTTGAGTCAATTCATTTCCAATTCAGCAGTGAAACAAAGTTTCAAATCGTATGCTTGCTAATAGTCGCTATTGTACGTATAAGTAACTGTATTTCCATTTTAACCTTAAGCTGCGCAAATTTTTTTTGCGTCTCAAGTTTTTAATTTTCTTTTTGTTTGCAGTTAAAAAAGGAAACTCGCATTCAAGCTTCAAATATTCGTCGCATTTTTCTTTATTTGCGAACAAAAGTTAGTTAAGAAAACATTTGAGAACATGTGCTTAGAATCAATTGAGGCCATGCAGTTAAGAAACTTTTTCACTTCATTCGCGATTGAGTTTCGAACTGATTTACGTCTCGCGTTATTCATTTTCTGAGTTTTGCTTCGAAATGAATTCTTTTCTAACGCATTCATGTAAGTTTTTTAAACACGTTCTCGTTTATTTCTGCCTTCTTTCTTCGCATTATTTCATACAAATATGTTAGTAAATTTTGAAAGCATTTCTTATCGACGCATTGTGCTTTGTTTTAAAGTGAGTGTGTATATATGTGTGTGTTTGTGAATGTTTTTAAAGGCAAAATGCATTTCCAAAATATTTTTTAACAGCAATGCAATTTATTTGAAAGTTGTAATTTAAATTTTTGATTGAGTGCAACCTCAATTAGGTTCTTGTATCATTTCTTTGTAACTTTACTCGTTGGTATTATGCTCACACTTTGAATTGACAGGTGAGAAGATTTGTCTTCGTTTCTTTTTTGCAAATTTCTAACTTTGATGCGCTTAAATTGTATGTTTACAGGCATTAATTGTCTGTGAAGCAGGTTTCGTTTCGGTAAATAAAATAATAATATCGGGCTCATTGAGGGCTAAAAATGGAACTAGTTACGGTTTCTTGATTACCTTAAGTTATTCAGGTTCAGGCATTTTCGCGAACTTTACCTGCATTTTGAAGAAAAATATACGGAATAAAAAAAACTAAGCGCTGTGCTCTTGCTTTGCAACTGAAGAAAAAACATGAATTTTTATTTATTTTACAGTTTTCAACCTTTTTTCCAGTATTTCGTGCTTTAGATAATATTTTTTGCTTTTTCGTTATTTTTCTTTACAAGAAGTGTTCATTGCTGCTTTGCACACGATTGTTCCGAAAGGCTACTCGAATTTTCATATCAATCTTACATTTATCCATTTATCGCTTCATTCGAAGTTATTTCTCGTTTGGCGCATCTTTTTTCAATTACTTCACGAATAAAAGGAATGTAAGAAAAGATTGCGAAAAAATTTGATTAAAAAACTTGAACTCAATTTACAACTTCAGGATTCAATCGTGTTCTGATGTGAAGAATCGCAAGACACAGATGATGTGTGAGAAATTCATCGACATTCATTGTTTGCCATTCAATTGTTATCGTTTTTAGTTGTGAAAACTTCTTCAAATTTTATTGCTTTTCTTTATTATGAACGAGGAACCATCGATAGACCAAAATAACCGTGAACTTTAAAAAAGCGCAGAGATTTAATTTTTTTTCGAAGCCGGTTTAAATGTACTTTCGCTTCCGTGTTGTTGTTAACGTTATGTTCAAAAAACAACTATCGGACGCTTATTATCGAAGTGATCGTCAAAGTGATCGCTGTTTCTTTTAGAAAATCCTTCTCATTAAAAAAGGTTCGCTGCTTTTTTCTCACTTCGCTTAATGCGTAGATATGCAAACTGACAGTATATTTATGCGAGCACATTGATTGAAAACATAAAAATGCGAAATTATTTTCGTAGTAATTAGAAAAACTTCTCCTTAGATTCAAGTATAAGTTTGAAAAAAGTGGAAAGTTTTTTCACGTTTCAAAATTTTGCTTATTTCGATTCACAGATTTTTAAAATTATAATGTTTTTTTCACGTTTTTGACATAAATGTTTAAACTCTCGTAATGCTTAAATGTTCGGTATTTTTACATTTGGTAAATGTTGCTTTTTTCTTTGTTTAACGTTCGTGCTTTTCGTGTGATTTTTTTGCTTTCTTTGTTTCTTCGCTTGAAAATTAACAAACATTTGTGGTAAATTTGATCAAGAAAAAAACGCGAACTATTTCAATTTCGTCCACGATTTTTATTCAATTCAATTTCGATTGTCGAGATACGGCTACGTTTGATGAAAATGGGTAAGTTTATATCCGCACCCAACCCTGTAGTAATGCTCAAACTATGTTATTAAAAGTGTTTCGTTTTAACATCTCTATCTGAAAGAGAGAAACGAGTGCCAAGCTCAAAATGTTTTTCGATGTTGCAAGCTTGCTGCGAGTTTATTCGCTTTAAGCTTTTTCACGATTAATGTATCGCTTAAATTCTTTTGACAATTTCTTCAGAAACTGAAGCTTAAACTGATTGACTTCAAACTTAAGCCGAAAGAAAACTGCATTTTAGTAGTCTTCGAGCGTTGACTCTGGACAAAATCGATTATTAAGCATACCAAACGATCGTGCATTCATTGTACGCTGTCATTCAACCAAATTTGAATGAACCCGTTTACAATTTTGATAAATTAACTAATGCGCCTCATTGAATTTGGTGGCAAAAAACTCGACATCCTTGTTATTGACCGCTATTTTTGTCTTGTCTTTAACTAAACAGTTGAGTGAAACACGATACAAATTCATTTTAGGACGCATCGATTGTGCAATAAAAATCAAATTCAAGCGATTGGAGCTTTTGTGTGAGAGAGCGAGTTCGAATAATTGCAAGAGTTCGTTAAACACATGTATTTGGAGAGGAAATTTTTATGAAATAAAAGTGAATAGTAAAAGAGGTCAGTCTGTCAAAATCTAGATTTTTTTTTCTCTCGAAAAATATCACTTTAAGTGCTAGCGTAGAAAACTAAAGTAACTCCACTCACTGTTTGTGTTTGTTTGTAGCGCTTTTTGTGCGCAAAGAAGCGAAGAGAACAATTGTCGCTCGCCAGTAGTATTCACTTCACTTACTCGATGTCCACTTTCGACTCGCTGTGTTTGATAATGATACAATTTTTGTTTATTAAATGAAAAATAACGGTATTAACCGAATGAACGAGCGCAATTGTTTGGATTGTTTCCGTCTTCATTTTTGCTGTTAAGATTAATTTTAATTAGTTTTGCTCTCTTGAATAGCTTTCTCGAAAAATTATCGTTCCGTTTTTGTTTTGTTTTCGCGCGTTTGTACCAAAAGCCCACATCGCTGTGCATTTTATCTGTTCGCTTTATGAATTTTATATTTCGAATGAAATTGAATAAGCAATAAAAACGGAACAAAGAGAACGAAAACAAGAGAATGAGATAATATAAACAGCAATGTCAAATTTATAAACGTAAAGTGGTGTCTAAATTTTTATATAGCGGTTCAAAGAAATGTCTAAAAATAATTGTGTACGCAGTGCATTGTGTTTTTTAATTATGCTGATTATTTTCATTTTGAAAAATTGCTAACTCGAAAGCGAGTGAATTATTTATGCTGCATGATTTATTTTTATACTTTATTTTTTCATTTTATCTTTTTCGTCACATGGCGAATATAAATATTGTAATCAAAGTGAGACGCTTATTTAAAAAATTCCACACGTGTGTGTGGTTTGTGTATTTTCAAATTTCTGCTTTCTGCATTGATTAATATGCTCGAACCGTGTATCCTTCACGTACACAAAGAAAGAACTGCGATTAATTTTTTACCCACCATATTTTTTTCGACTTCACTGTAATTTGAATTTTAAATATATGCAAGAATTCAGAAAGTGTACTGCAATAATGATTGTTTGTTTCTTTCACAATGCGTTCCTTCCATAAAAGTGTATTACGTAAAAAAGAAGAATAAGATTCGAAATTTATTGCACCACTCGCCATTAGTTTCAGGAATACTTTTGGCCATTAAAAAGCGATAGTTTTCAATGTGAACTGTTTTTCTTTTTTTCGCGAAAAATGTTCATACGAGTGAAAATATGGTTACAATTCGCTCAGCGTATCGAAAACATTGACTCGGTTTAAATTGCAGCTTTCTTCAATTAGTTTTTGTTTGATTATTTCTCAAGTTTTTTTCGCGGCACAAAAAATTTGCTGTATTGCTTCACTGTGCGTGTGTGTGTGTGCGTAAAGTGTGTGCGGGTGTGCTATTCGTATAGCATTTCTTCAAAATACGTTGGCGACAATTTTTTTTTCCGACTTCAGAAAAGAGAAAATTGCTTTCTCGCAATTTGCGAAAATTCAGAAAATTATTATCCGAATGCTCACTGCCCAAAACGAATGCTCATTTTAAGAGCTTTTGTGATAGTTTCTTAAACAGCGTGAGATTGAAAATCAACAGCGGCGCATTTATGCTGATAGAAGTATCGCGCTTTTTTAGGTGCGATTTTAATTATGATAAATTTTAGCGTGTAATTAAGCGAGTGAACAAGCAGTTAAGCAATCGCAATTTTGGGTCTTCGCGAAAATTGTTTCCATTGCTTACTTTTTCAATTCACTGAACTAACAATTTGCTTCAAAACACAGGCGATAAGCGATTTGAGCGAGAGACAATTTCGCTTCACGAAAATGATTACTTTTCCAAACTTAATAAGTAAATCACGCAATATATTTAACTTTTCGTGTGCTTCTTGAGAAATTGCTTTTTTAAATAGATTCATTTATAATTCATAAATCACTTCATATCTTGTTAAACGGGCTTGGTGCCTATTTTCGAATTGCTTTCACGGTGCGTTTAATATTAATATTTTCATATATGAACAATTTACATGCGACTACTTTAAAATAATCGTTTGTTTGAATTTCCGTTTTTGGTAATTCAAGTGACAAGGCTACGAATGTGTTTTCTTTTGCCTGTGAACACCTCTCGTGTGCTCCTCTCTTAAAAAGAAGTTTTTAAGCAAAAGTTAGTGAAGGGTAACGCGTTAAACAGCGTTTTTGTTCACGTTTTCAAACTAAATGCTAGCAGCTCAAAAGTTTAGTTTGTTGTTTCTATTAACAGAAGAATCACGAATGCAGCAATACTAAGGGCATCATCAATTATGGCTGTTCGTTGTACACAGCGATATTGGCTGCGATACGTTCCAGTTGTTATCGCTGCACTCACAGCGAAAGTGATGTGTATTGATACAACAACGCAAACTTATTGTGCTTCGAATAAGTTTAAAAATGACGTTTCAATCATCGAAGAGAACGCTGACATATTAATCGGTGCTTTACTCAATGTTCATGAGCTCGGCTCGAAGGGATTATTCGATTGTGGCAATATAACACGACAAGGCATCACCACTTACGAAGCGCTTGAGTGGGTTATTGAAGTAATAAATCAACAAAATGGTGTTATTAATGGCAGTCCAATCAAAGATTCGTTTATCCCTGGAGTAAAACTAGGTCAGCATTATTTGTATCTTCATTAATTATTTATTCTCTCTTTTCTTCAGGTGCGAAAGTTTTTGACACTTGCTTTCATCAAGAAATGAGTATTCGTCACCTCACTGAGTTATATCCAATTTTGGAAAGTGGTACGAATACTTGTGGAAGCGAAACCTCGCCTGAATTACACACAATCGGAGTTTTGGATGCAACTGGTTTATCAGTCGACTCGAGAGTTACCGAATACTCTCATATCAACTTTATTCCACTTGTTTCTTTAAGTCACACATCGGCCATACCTCCAGACACAATGGGAAAAATCTTAGCACAAATTTTGCATGACTTAGAATGGATACAGATCGCACTAATCCACGAAACCGATGAACATTCTGTGCATGTTGTTAAATTATTGGGACAAGTTGCGATGACTCACAAAATATGTTTAAATGTTGTCGAATCTTTGCCGACGGTTGAAGAAACTACTTCAAGTCAAGAACTTAGAAGCACTGCTTTAGCATTTAATTCCGTCACCTCCTCAATTGCGGAAAACACCCCAATTTTAGTAATTGGAAATGGAAAATCCATCCATAAACTAGTTGATGTAATGCTTGAAAACGCAGAAATTGCCTTAAAATACCAGTGGTTTTTTGCTTCGCTTCCAGATCCTGAAACAATCAAATCTTTGGCAGCTAAACTTAATGAAAAGTTGTTCACTTTAGCCACTTATCCCGCCTCTATATCGATGTTTGAAGCCTTTTGGCAGAATTTGCAAAGCCCTAATAAACAACAGCGGATATGGTTCGATGAGTTTGTGGAACTTACAAAAAAATGTGATGCAACAAGTTGCTTTAACAAGCTGTTACCGGAGGGTCCGATCGATGTTTTATGGCGTACACATTACTCCTTGCCTGCAATTCATGCTGTATTCACATTCGCTCACGCATTAAGAAATGCGTGGAATGACAAATGCAAATCAATTCCTGGATTTTGTTCCACTTTACGTAACCTATCCCGCAAAGATTTTGTCACTTTATATTTGGAGCCGTTTCAATTCGAACATAACACATCTCATCGTAGTCCACCTGAAATAGCAGGTCGTAAATCAGAACACTCCAGAGCAGGCGAAATTGAAGGGTTGCATTTAGCTATCACCAACTTTGAATTTAATGGTAAAGGAGATGTAAATTACAAACAATTAATCGTTTACGATAGTGCATCTGATAACGCAAAAGTTATTGATGAAAATTTTAAATTCCGTTCATCGCCTTGTCCCCTTACAGGGTGTCAAAAATGTGTCAAAGTTCGGCAATCAAGAGTTGAACTCATTAAAAAAGATCCCTTGATTAATAGCGCTGATGAACCTGTTGAAACTTATCAAGTGCCCTCGGAAGCGGCAAATATTGTCATTCCTATAGTTTTACCGATTCACAGAGTCGGAAAATCACCATTAGAATGCTCAAATGATATCAATGCTGCCGCAATTTACGATTTTGAAGCGGCGCTTTGGATGATTGATCAAATTAACAGCGATAAGGAGTTTGTTCCAGGCGTGAAATTTGGGGCAATAGTTCTCGATTCGTGTTCATCATCATTAAAAGCAATTGAGAGAGTCTCAAAGTTTTTAACACAAAAAATTGATTCAGTTTTGGGCACAGTTTCAATTGAAAATGCACTTAGTGCAATCACCTCTTCTTCTACCCAAGAAATCAAGCCTACTGTGCAGCTTCTCTCATCTTTAAATATAACTGTAGTTTCTGCACAAGATTTGACGCCAACAGGATTAACTCTTGGAAGTAGTCATCACCGACTTCAAACAACGTTGACTTATCGTCATTTCATTCATGCAACAATTGAACAGTTGAAGTATTTTGATTGGAATTATGTTTCACTTGTGATGACAAAAGAAAATGAAGAAAGTGTGGCTATGACCAATTTTTTTAAGGAGATTGCAGCAGAAAATGGAATTTGTATATCTACAATTTTAGCCATCGATGAACTCGATTTTTTTGCTTCCTCGCAAAGTGCAATATTGAATCTTAAACAAGCCAAAGATTTTGGAGCTAAAGTTGTTTTGTTGATGACTACATTTGATTCGACAAGAGCATTGATCACTACTTTCAACAAATTTGTAAGAGGTGGCAACTTACATAGTAACGAATTTCAATGGATTTTGGTTCGAGAATCAAATTTAAACATTGTCAACTCCCTTGAATTTGAAATGATTGGCAGTCTTGCTCTCAGAGAAGGACAGGGAAGCATCAAAACGTTTATAGAATACTTTGGTCAATTAAACCCCGAAACGAATACACGCAATCCTTGGTTCAAAGAATTTTGGCTACAAACTACGAGCTGCAGAACTGACGACTGTTTAATCAGACAGATGAACCCAATTTCAACAATCAACGTGATGCAAAGTGTTTTGGCCATCATCTCTGGTTTTGCTCGCCTACGAAATGAAGTTTGTGGTAATCAGAGTGGCATATGTCAAAAACTTCGATCAAAACCTGACATAAGAAGTCGAATCTCGAGCTATATTCAATTTACAGCGGCTGTTTTCACGACACCGGTATCCAAAGACATCGGTGAAATGTTTAGCTTTACTAAGGATGGTTTTGGTATGAAAAGCATTGATGTATTAAACTTTAAAAAGGATACGAGCACAAAATTTTTTAGATTTGACCAAGTCGCTGTTTACGATCAGGTTTTCCGTAAACTTGAAAATAGAGTTTATGTAAGTTACGACGACATGGGAAATGAAATGCCAACTGAGAAGTTAAAGTCCGAGTGTATTTTAACGGAATGTTCAATTACTTGTCATGAAAAGAATGTGGATTTCCTCCGAATTGAAAGCAGCGACAATTTATATATTTCCGCCTCAATTGGTGTTCATCAGCAGTCAAGTTCAAACCCATTGCAGTGTGGACCAATTTCATTGTCTTCTGGAATACAAAATCTAGAGGCTTTCCTTTGGGCTTTAGACACAGTAAACAACCACCCATCAATATTGCCTGGTGTCCAGCTTGGTGCCTTTATTCTTGATTCGTGTTCAAGTCATCAAAAGACTGCAAGAGATGTTTCAAATTTTCTCAGCAATTCAGCAGTAAGCAACCAAAAAAGAAACATAAATACCCCTCTTCCAAAAGACATAGTTGGCTTTATAGTCGATAGCGACAATGTGAAGATTGTCGATGCTGTTGTTGATGTAACTTTGCCTCTCGGAATCATGACAATAGCAGCTCACAATCGCAATTCAAAATATGACGAACCTGACTTCTCAAAACTATTGCGTTTAGTGTTATCAAATCAAGTATATGCGGATAGTATAATTAGTATTCTTCTTCACTTTGGATGGAATTTTGTGTCAGTACTTTATGAAGATGACAAAGCTTCTATAATCAACACTTTCAATAACTTCAAATCAAAAAGTAAAATTTTTGGCATTGAGTTCGCTTTAGAAGAAAAAATCATGCCTCAAAGCAATATCAACTTTATGACTTCGGTTGTAAACAGATTACAAAAGAAAGCCAAATTGGGTTCGCACGTCGTTATTCTATTTCTAAACGAAAATCAAATTGCATATTTGTTGGATGCTGTTAAAAAAATTCAAAATGATAATCAATCTTCATATGGTGAATTTGTCTGGCTTGCAATCGATGGCAAAGATGCTTTTCACACCTATCCACGCACATCTTTAGGCGCTCTTTCAATTTCACCACCTTTAAGCTCTGTTCCTAATTTCAGAAATTATTTCACTCACTTACAATTGAGAAATAATTCCAGAAATCCTTGGTTTGGGGAATACTGGCAAAAAATCCACAACTGTAAAGGAATCACTTGCTATGAAAACATCGATCCGACAAATATCGAAAAGAGTATAATTAATGATAGAGAAACTTTGGCCGTTATTAACTCGGTCTTCGCAATCGCTCACGGTATGGAACTTGCCAGAAGAGCCTTATGTCCACAAGCTACTAAAGGATTATGTCTCGAGATGAAAGAACACCCGAAATTAGGAGATGTTGTTTTTGATTATGTAAAAAGATCAGTGTTTCTCGGTGCCGAAGGTAAAAAAGTGCAGTTCTCTGAAAACGCAAATTACATTGTTGGCAATCTTAACATATACAATCTCCGTCATGTATCATCTAAAGCAGCAGCTTTTCTAAATGTTGGTCGGTTCAATGAAAAAGAAGGCTTGTTCATCAATACAAGTAAAGCTGTGTCATACAATGAGAATGGTGATGAGATTAGCTTTAGAGACATTGTTTCGAGATGCAACGATCAACAAAAATGTCGCCATTTAGGGGGAACACTATCACGATCGGATAGTGCACCTGTTTTACAAATGATTCCTTCTCACAGCTTTACAATTGGTGCCTTGTTACCTCTTCATAAACCTGGCAAGAGCTTTTTCTCTTGTGGCGAACTTGACGTGGAAATGATGTTTCAAAATTTGATTGCTTTTAATTTCGCCATCGATAAAATAAATAGCAATAAAACAGTTTTGGGGGATACCAAAGTTGGTGCAATTGCTTTTGATTATTGTGGCCGTAAGGAGAAGGCTGAAGAAAAGCTTTTCACCTATTTGTCCGAAGCAAATCTCGAAACAATTAAAGTACCGCCAAAATCTCTGATTGCATTAATCACGTATTCAGATGAAACTGCTTCTGAAGTTGATCCCATTCTCAGCTCATTTAAAATCACTCATCTCACCATTCCCGCTTTGAGTAGCTCGAGCTTCAATGAAGCGAAATCAAATCCATCTTCGCGCATATTACGTTCTGTGCCAAGTAAATACAACCAAATCGAAGCCATTATTGATATTTTACTAGAGTTTGAATGGAAATTCGTGAACATTATTTATGATGATTTAAATTTAAAGAAAAAGTTCAGACAAAAATCAGCAGCATCGAAAATATGTGTAGATGAAACAATTGATCTATCCGAATACGATGAAAATTCTACTGTTATAAGTCAACGTTTTGGGAACGGTTTTAATCAAAAAAGTGAGGCAAAAGTAATCGTATCCCTGCTTAACTCGCAAATGAATAAACTTATGTTTGCTTCTTTAAAAATGGATAAACTTCAAAGGTTTGTATCAAATCTTTCTTTTTATCGGCCTTTACTTTATTGTCGATTTTAAATTTAGTTTCGTTTGGATTGGAAATGAAGACATAATTGAAGCAGCGAACGAAATTCAAATTCCCATAAAAGTAATTGCCGTAAAAGTAGAAAGTTATAGCAACGAGGAATTTAAAAAGTACTTCAGCTCACTCTCATTGGGGCATTATGGAGCTGTACCTATGTCTTGGTTTGAAGAATTTTGGCAAACATACTTTAAATGCCAATTACCAAACAGTTTAGTGGTTCAAAATCAATTTTCTGCCATCTGTTCTGGACAAGAGAGAATCGACGCCTCTCAAGTCCTAGAGAATGAATTTGTGCAACATACAATTACAAGTATTCTTGCTATCGCCAAAGGAACAGAAAATTACCTAAAGAAACATTGTGTTCCTGGAAGTTTGCTATCAAGCATTGATGATTGTGCAGATAATGCGAGGGAAATATTATATGAAGAAATTAGGAATGCACTTATTGATAATGAAAGTTCTGACAATGAAATATCAAACACAATGCAAACTCCTTATGGATTTCATGTACTCACAAAATTCTCTAATAAGCCGTTTTCTAATTCTGGTGTGTGGAAAAATGGTATTCTTAATTTAGTGTGGAAAAACACTCTGCAAAAAGAACTTGGGATTGATTTCAAATCAATTTGTACAACAAAATGCTCAAAATGTTGGGAACAGTTCAAAAGCGAACAGTTAACAGGTGTAAAACCACATATGATGGCAAACTTCAAACAACCATCGGGAATGATCGTCTCCATTCTCTCTGGTATTGGTGTTCTTGCTGTGCTCATTTGTGGACTTTATTTCCTGATGGTGTTTCCTATCAGTGTTGGAACCACTGTCTTAGGATATACGATCCTTATAGGACTTTTCATTTTATATTCAATCAATTTCTTGTTTCTAATGCCTGTCGATTTCTCGGTATGTTGGTTACGAAGGTTCGGTATGTCTCTTGCCTACTCAATTGTTATAAGTGGCATGTTGGTCAAGGTGATGAACACTTGGAGATTGATGGCTTTTCGAAATGCAAGACCTGATGAGCTACGGTTAACATCATGCTGTGGCTTGGTTTTCATTTCTGGCGGTCTTATCGCCCTTCAAATCATTGTGACAATCGTTTGGCTATTCCTTTACCCTCCAAAGCCAGTTTTTAACGACATTTGGAGTTGCTCTCAGAACAGCTCGAATTTTGTGGTTGAAACGGAATCAGTTGTTTCACTTCTATACATTTTACTTTTGCTGGTCATCACAATATTCTTCTCTGCCTTAACTTGGAAATCTTATGACAATAATTACGAGCCTCGTTACATTATGTTTTGTTGCTCGCTAATGGGTATAATGTGGGCTTTGTGGTCCGTTTTTAGTTCATATTTGACAAATAGTTTTCATCTTACACGCGAAATGACTGTTATATGTGTCAATCTCATCAATGCAACAGTAATCATGATATTTCTCTTTCTGAGAAAGTTGTATATTTACATGAAATTAACGAGAAAGATCCGCAACGATAGAGATTATAAGGCACGACTTCAGCCGTCATCATTCCCAGGCTCAATGTATGGCACCGTTCATAAAACGAATCCGATCATTTGGGAAAGTCAACATACCGTTTATTCGAAGCGATCGGCTACAAGGCCTCCATTTGAATCTGATCAAGTCGATGACAACGCAAGTTCTTGTGGTTCAACCACCGGTTCTGTTCAAGTGCAAGCGCAAGATTTATATCCGATGGAGGTGTACGACGGTGGCAGCCAGTTTCAAGCAATGAGCTCTTTGTTCAATGCGAATAGTAATCGCAGTGTCTATTTAATGGACGAATCGACTTACATTCGATAAAAAATTATTTATTTTGTGAATTCAAAAAGTAATTTAATTGTAATTTAACTTTTAAATCAATACTAAAAAAATTTTATTTAATTTAAATTGGTTCAGCTGAAATCATTTTATTACTCATAAAAATCTCTCTTATGAAAAAGTCTTGAGAGAGTAATTCAGTGGAGGTTTCTAAAGAGCTACAGTGAGCTAACAATACGTTTGTAGATATTTTAATAGAATTTTTGAACAAATGAATGATTTTTGATTATGAATTGAATAATTGATGATTTGACTCAATTAAAGATCACCTAAACATATCAAATGAAATCTCTGATCAATTTACTCCAGTTGATAGAACGATTTAAATTTCTAATCACTCAATTTAATTGAGATTAAAATATTCCGTCGAAGTGGCAATTGATGTTAGACCAGTTAAATATGATAAACTAGCTCACTTAGTTTTCACATTATAATACAGAGTGTATTAGCATCAGCGAGGTAGAGAGAAACTTAAAAGCGAGAAATGAGATAAAGTGTGAGAGAATAAAGAAAATAAGCATTGGAGAAAGACGAAAAAGCAAACTTGAAAATTTTTGCACAAAACTGTTTATACTTTTACAAAAGTATCGAAAGCTTAGTGTTGTTTGAAAAGGGACACAAAACAGAGGTTAAAATTGATTTCAATTGTTTTTATAAATTTTTGTAACAAAATTTTTTGAAAGTGCGCCTAAAAAAAGAATTTTTATTTGGCAATATTTACAAATAGCGAATTGACAAAAGCCTAATTCATTATTTAAAAAAAAACGAACGATTAAGCATTATCTGCTTCGAATTCGGAACAAATACACGAAAGGGTTAATTTGCATCTAATTTTAAAATCGTTCTTAGCTCGGAAGCGAATCAAACCAAAATGATTGCTTTGTCGGTACAAATTTTTTGCTGTAAATTTATCAAAGATGAATATTGTGA
>NCKU01002912.1:0-16978 GCA_003675995.1 Dinothrombium tinctorium | reverse complement strand
ATCTTGTTAATCAATACATTTAAAGAAAATGTTTATGAAAATAAAGATAAATAAATGTTCTGCAGAATTTCATCGATTTTAAAGTGATAATTTTTGTGAATTGATTTTAAATTCGAATTGGAAATGATTCATTTGATTGAATGCTGTTAAGATTATAAAAATTTATTTAATAAATTTTGGTTAATTATTTTCAGATCTAGTAAGGAATACTCTGAAATCCAAGAATTTTACTTTCCTGTTAGTTTTCGTTGCGTTTTTAAAAATTTAAAAATTCCTGTTAAACGATAGTCCTCCCATATACTGGCGCTGGCTAAGTTTTTGATTCTTTTTTATTTGCTCAGTCGGAGTCAAGATATTCAAGTTAATCAACGCTTTGTTCGGTTTCTCAGAATTTAGAGCGCGTGGAGTCTGTTTAAACATAAATTTTGGAATCGCTCTTTTAACTCCTGAAAAAATAAATTGTAATCATAAGGTAATAGCAGCAGATTTGTTTAATTTACCTAATAAACTTTCAGTCATATTCACAAGACCAAATTTTATTTTGATGCTCAAAGAAATCACTAAAAATCGATTTGAACGCTTCGATTTCAATCAAATCGCTTGGTTAAACTCCTGCTCCATAGCCTTCCTTTACATCTGATGGCAAAAGCGCTGCAACATCCAAAGAATTTTTGATTTCTTCACTTTGAGATGATTTCGATGTAATCACAGTTCCATTGCTGAGACATTGTTGATAGCTCTTCGCTCCACGACTCATTTTAATGCTTAAATGCTTTAGCAATGGCTACACTTTAAAAATAATCACACCTTCGCCTGCAACATTTCTATTTGCCATTCCCATTCCACTTCTATCCCATGGAGTAGTAATCTCACTGCCATTCAAATCTTATGGTCAGATCTATAAACGCTAATTGGTGGGAAAAAAACCTCGAATCTTCCACATCGAAAAAACAGCTGCGATAATCATCTCATCTGTTTCATCATTATCACAATTGCTTTGAACATCTTGTAAAAGTTGAAAACATAATTTATCAAGGGCAAATTCATTATGATTTTACAATAAAACAAAAAAAAAATCTGAAGATGTTGATAAAAAGTTGTTTTACTTCTATTTATTTGTGATAAACATAGGATAAGATTAAATTTTCTATGTTCGTACATTAGAGAGGGAAAAGCGAAAACTACGAGCAAGTGGTGAAAACAAATGCGTTTTCAGATTGAATGAAATAAGAGGAAAATATTTTAGCACAAGACTTTTTGTTTAATATAAATTTCTTTTAAATTTTCTGTTGCATTTTTGTCTCGTGAAAAGATCTAGGCGATCTTTGATTGTAAATATTACAAAATTGGAAATAAAATTTAATTCTAACACCAATGTTCCAAATTTAAAATGAAATTTGATACGAATTTTGCTTTTTCTTTCTATCTTAAATATATTGAACTTTAACACATTTTAAATCAAAACAACTTCTTTATATTTAAAGGCCACTTTATTCAATATATTTCTTGCTAAAAATATGTTTGCAATCATTTTTCCATATTTTTCTTTCACTTGGGCGGAATCATAATCATAAAGTTGATTTCCACATTGCTTTTCAAAGTTTTTAGGAGCTTTTCTTGGTAAGCAATTTTTAAGGAAAATTAATTTTTTATTTTTTTTTTTTCGTTTTTTGATTTTAATATTATTTCAATTAATCAGTTGAAATCGAAATTGCATCACAATTATGAAATCAAATTACAAAATTAGGGAAAAAGACTGCAACTTTCAAAAAGTGAAAAGTGAGTTTAAAGAGTACACTTTGTAAGCAAAATTTTAAGCGTTGTAGTATTAAATAGATTCATTTCATAAAAGCTGATTTAACAATATGATTTGAAACACGATAAGAGGTTTTTAAATATCATGCGTTCAATCATTTTTGTATTTTATAATCGCTTTTTCCTCTTAGAGTTGAAATAAGAATTTAATGCAATTATTACAACTTTACAATTAACAATTTTAAAAGCAATGTTCTCTATTCGAATAAAGTGAATTATTATAATTTTTTCGGCGTAGAAAAAAATTTAAATGAAAGAGCTCAAGGCTTAAAAACTTGCGAATGCACTCGATAAGCGTGTAAAATCTGATTGTCATTTGATTGAAACACATTGCGAGTTTGTTTTTCCTTTTTTTCAATTTTTGTTTGTGGTAAATTTATGCTCACAAGCGTTACACCCGCAAATGGTAACTCAGTTTTCATAGTATAGAACTACACAGTTCACACATTGATACAACCTTTTGCCTTTTACTTTTTTGAATTAACACACAAACACTGCGTTTATCTTCGCATAAACTTTAATTCTGAAGTATGAAAATAATCGAATTTTAGACGCGATGCGACATTGTCTAAGAATCGCGAACCAAAAGGAGGGAATTCCGTAGAGAAGTGGTGAGCGAAAAGATATGACAGCGTTAATTATTTTCCTTGATGAGAGAGTGCACGTTTTGAATAGTAAACGAAATTGAGGCAAACTGCTGTAGGACAGAGCGAAAACTTGTCTTATTTGTAACAGTTTTTTTCTAATTTGATTGCGTATGCATTCAACGCATTTACGTGCAGATCGTATTTGAACAGAGCACTTGCTACGAACACTTGTGAAACATTACTTCGAAGCCTGTTTTTCGCTTTTTCGCTCATTTCGCGTTTTGCATCCGCACGGACAGCAAGCAAAAGCTGAAATATGGAAGCGAAATCGCTAGAGTGAGTAGTGAATTCGAAATCGCTGTTCTTCATCGTCGTTATTTCATTTCTTCACCTCATTTTAGATCTCACGTTATGTATCCGTACTCGTACGCGTACGGAAAGTCGAGCAAAACTCTGCTCTACGAGTCGCTAGCGCGATGTCTAGAGAAAGTGGCCGCTAAACACAACAAAATCGCTGTGATCAGCGAGCACGAAAACGTGATGAAAACTTTTCAAGAATTGAACGCCGACGCGAACCGATTGGCAAAAGTGATGGCGCAGAAATTGCACATCAAACTCGGCGATGTGGTCGCAGTGATGACAGCCAATTGCTACAATTTCGTTGTCATTCAATATGCTTGTGCTAAAATCGGTGCAATTTTGTGCCCGATTAACGCGTATTACACCAGTCAAGAGTTGGAAATGTGTTTGAAAAAAGTGAATCCAAAGCTGTTTTTCATTCCGAGCAAAGGATCCGATCAAGAATTGTCAGTGAATAAAATTTACGATGTCTTCGTCGACATTAAAACCGAACTTCCCTCGAAATTGAGTCATGTGATATTCCTAGACGGAAACGGTAGCAGTTGCGGGCCTTTGAAGAACTGCGCTTCACATTATTTCAGCGATTTGGTTTACGGCGAAGACAAAATTTGCGCCGACGAATTGAACAACAATGTGTTCGTTGATATCGATGCGGATGAAGTTTGTTCCTTTTTTTTCACTTCGGTAAGTGTAAGTTTTTCTTCTCTTGTTGAATGCTCTTTAAGTGTGTCAAAGAACCAAATTTCGTTTACAACAGCAACGGTAACCCTTAAAAATTCAAAACGCTTTTAAACGTTTTAAGCGCTAAAATGAAATGCGAAATTTTCCTTTTTATGAATAATATTTTAACCTAGAGGCAAAGAAATGTCTAATTTCTTGGTTAGACTTCACGCTCTACCGAGTGCTTAAAGAGGAATAAAAGATTAATCATTTGCGTTTTCCTTATTTGAGCTGACCGATAGGCGCCGTAGATAAATTTTTGATTTTGTGCACTTCAAGAGATTTTTATTCGTTTAAAGAATTTTAGGGAAAAATTGTTTTAAAATTAATTTTTAATTTTTCACTCTTCGCTAGTGATTTGCTTTGATTATCATCATTAACAAATTTTATTTTAATCAAAAACGCTTTTATCAAGTTCTTGAGTCAAATTTGTGTGAACTTCTAATTTGTTAAGTTGTCACTCAATTTAACTTCAAATTTTAGATCATAAATTCGAAAATTTCTTTTTTAAATCGTTTTTAGTTTAAAAAAAATGCCCTAAGCGGTGTAAAATAAATGACATTCAAGTGAAATATTCTTGTGCAACTTTCTTCAAAAATTTAATATCTCAACTAAACGAGACCGATGTACTTAATATAAAATTTCTCAAAATATTTCGACAAAAATTTTATCATTTTGTTTCTTATGAATAAAAATTAAAAATTTTGACAATGAATGAGCTTTTTTATCTCCAAAAAGTAGAGAAAAAATGAACTTTTGCAGGTTTTTTAAATTTATGAAATTTATTATTAAGTAGGTGAGTTGGCAAAACATTTTTTAAAATTATTTTCCATCGACATTTGGTTTACATTTGTTTAATACGTTTTCGAACCAACATAAAGAACAAATTCATTGTTAAATTTGCCGGTGCATATGTTTTCTAATTTTAAAAAATGAAAACACATTTAAAAAATTGTATGACTTCAAATTGTATGGAGGTTTTCAAACGCTATTCAAAAATAGAAATTGCAAATAATTTTATTTTACTTGCAAAATTCGCACCTATGAGTGGAAAAATTCTAAATGCAAATATAAACTTCTATCTGCATAGTGATTTTCTTTGAAGTAAGAATCAGATAAGGAAAGTTATTTTGTGTGAGGACAGAAAATTAATTACTTTTCATACAAGCTGGCTGTGAAACCCACTATAAGACTATTATAAGAAAATGTGAGTCACATAATCATAAATGGTGAAAGTGGCTGATTTCTCTGCCTTCAGCTGTAAATCAATTTTTTATCCAAAAATTATCAGCATCACTACATCTTTGTAAACAATGCATTTTTAAGTAAAAAAAAAAAAAACACTTTGAATGACAGAAATTAAAAGTTTCGTAAGTAAAGAAGATTCAAATACAATGAATGACGTGATAAAACTTTTCAAAATTTTGCATGCGATTAAAATTAGCAAAAATTTGATTGTAATCGATTGGTGATCAATGACAGTTTATTGAGAGTTTTAATCTAAAACACTTTTATTCAACTTTATTAATTGAAAAATATCAATTTTATATTGTACTAAGTTGCAACACTTGGTTCCATTTTTTAACCATTAAAACAAACAAAAAAGTTTCGGTAAATATAAAATTTTCACGTTAATTTCACATGTTTACATTCGTGTTTTTGAATTTTTCATTTAAAATTTGTGAAATGCATAAAAACGCTTTTAAAAATATAATTGAAGAAGGGAAATACTTAGAAAACGCTGCATGCGATTAAAAACTTTCGCATAAAATGTTTGGTTCATTTCATTGTCACTAGATAACATTGATATTTAATGCAGTTAAATGTATAATTAAAAGAAAAAGCTAATTTTCAAATAAAAATAAAATTACAGCAGAGAGCAAAAAGAAATCCCCCGTCACATTTTACAAAGTTGCAGTAAATAAGCGTGACGTAAGAAATTTTCGTCTTCTATTGTAAATTATCGACAGTTATTGACAGTTATTGACGGTTTTACTTAAGTTTTAATGAGGTTTTCAAACAAAAGGTTGACAAGTTATTCGATTGAAGATAATTAGAGCGAGAGGATAATTAAAATGAGTGAAAACTTGAAACAAAATTAAATTTTCAATTTTAAATTAATGAATTTTGCTCGCTTCATTTATTAATAAAAATTAATTTTAATTTTTGTTTTCTCGATTGAACTCTTTAAAACCCACGTTTTCGTGCATTCAACTGATTGAATTAAAACCTTTTCGCCATTTAGGGAACCACCGGATCTCCAAAGGCTGCAATTCTATCGCATTTTAATTTAACTAATAACACGAGATTTTTTGGCGAAAGGCTCGATTTTGCAGCTGGAAACAATGTGATTGTCTGCTTACCTGTACCAGTATTTCATGTTTTCGGCGCTGTTTTGGGCACAATTACAATGGCGACCACCGGAGTCACCATTGGTAAGTTATGCCGTCGATAATTGTTCTTAATTCAATGATTGCAGTGATGACTGGCTACAGATACAGCGTTGAATCAGTTGTTCATGCGATTATTAAACATAAATGCACACATTTTATGGGAGTACCTGCAATGCTTATCGACATAATGAATTACATCGAAGATAATAATCTGCAGATCACCACTCTCGTTGGAGTGATAACTGCAGCGACCACTGTCCCATATGAAGTTGTGCAAAGATTTGCGACACTTGTTCCTACGATATCAAGAATTGACATTGTTTATGGTGCAACCGAATGCAGTCCAATTGTGACTTCTCCTCTTCCACAAACCAAAATTGAGGACGCTTTAGATAATGTCGGCGTTCCGTTGGATTTTGTTGAAGTCAAGCTTGTCGATCGTGATACAGGAAAAATTGTGAAAATCGGAGAAAAAGGTTCAAATTTGAAAAGAACAAATGAACGAATAAACTTTTATTGACTAATCTTTTAGGCGAACTCTGGACAAGAGGTCCACATGTGTTTGTTGGCTATTGGAACGATGTGGAGCAAACGAAAAAGGCGATTAACTCTGGAAGGTGGTACAATACAGGGTATGCTTTGAAAATATTCGTAGCAATTAAATTGTTCTGTTTTACTTTGAGAAATTCTGACGCAATTAACCAAAGCAAAACATTCACTTAAAGAAGCGACTTTGTAGAAGATAAAACGAATGTTGTGTGCGATGTGAATGAATGCTCAATTCGCTTCGTTGTTTTGTCTTTTCAAGTCCGTTTTCCAGAAATAAGAATTTGTTTTGAATAAACAACCTATAACATTCACTCGAGTGTTTCTGGTTGTTGATAGAATTTAAGATATCGTTTTGAAAATTTCAATGACCCATTAGGTAGATAACCTTAGATTTGCTCAGCGTATCTGCTAAAATGCTTTCTCTGAAATGGCTTTTGTGTGAAAGTATTTTTAGAAAGAAAATTTATCGAGAAAATTTTTAAGAAAAAAAGCTGATAAAAATTTTTTAAAAGCGATCTAGCGACAATGGATCAAAACGGTTGTTGTAGGATAGTTGGCCGCACAAAGGAAATCATAATTCGAGGCGGAATCAACATCTATCCGCGGGAAATCGAGGAAGTTTTAATCACGCATCCGCTTGTTAAAAATGCAGCCGTAAGTGTTCTTATCTTAAACGCGTACAGCTTCGTTCATATTAATTTGCTATCTCTTCCATTCAAAACCTGCTTTTTTGTTCGTTGATAAGAGAGCAAATCATTTTGAACGAAGTTGTATTTGAAACGATGATATCTGAATTCAAATTGTTAAATTTCCTACGGCTTTTCTCGCGAATCTTCGTGTGATAAGATGAAAAAAAAATTTCTTTTTTAGTTTAAATACTTAAAATAATTTTCATCAGGTGTGCGGTGTTCCTGACCCGAGACTTGGAGAAGAGGTATGCGCGTGGATTACTCTAAGAGACCCATCGGCAACTGTGAAAGTGGATGCTCTACGAGAATTTTGTAAAGGAAAAGTAAGAATTCAAAGTTCACAATTAAAAAGAAAATCAATAAAACTAAACACAGCGCAAAAGTGACATGAAAAATTCAAATTTTAAAAATACATTTGAATAAACAAAGTAACAAAAGAGAATAACATAAGTTGACCATAAGCAATCGACAGTGCCGGCCGAAAAGTTTCTCAATTTCAATATAAAAAATGCATTTGCCTAGCATTACACACTTGTGGCACAGTTAATATGCTATCTTATCGCTTGAATATTCAAGTTTTGAATAAGAACGAAGCGTATTAATGTGGCCACTGGTGCAACTCTATGACGCAATAACCTTATATGATTGCATCTATCGAAATGGTAACATTGGAAGTCACTTTCGCAAACTATATCAGTTACTTATCCGCTGTTAACTGATAAAATATTTTTTTTTACAGCTCGCTTATTTCAAAATTCCGCGAAAAATATTAATTGTCGACGAATTTCCTATGACAAAGAGCGGAAAGGTGCAAAAGTTTAAAATGAGCGAAATGTCGATTAAGCTATTGATGGATAGAAACAAAAGTGAGATTTAAGCGCAAATCTTTATTTTATTGTAAACACAGTGCAAACATTTTTATTCTTCTCGCTTTAATAATTGTTTAAATGTTTGAAAATAAAATTTATTCACTTAACCAAATTGAATTTTTATACATGGCGTTCAGTTTGCGCGGTTGTGTATATCGTCTGATGAACGATTACGACATATTTTGACTGTAGCTGTATCTCACGCGTGTATTAAGTTATTAATATGTCTGCATTCGTATGAATTGCTCAAAAGCAGAAGAAAACTATTTTCAGCAACACTTGCGTACTCTCAGTCTGAATTTCATCATTTCTATCGATCGGAATTACCGTCTGCAAAGATACGTGAGGAAGAACGCGTAGACTTCGTGATAAAATGCATTCCTCGTTTATTAACATTTTAGCGTACATTTTGAAAAGTTTTATTTCTAAAAAACAACTTTATTGGAATGTACTTTCTACTCGCTTCAAATAGCAACTACAGTTTCATATATTGCACTCGATTTTTTCTATTGACAATTTTTTAATAATACTAAAAAACGAGAATTGAGTTTTAAATTCTAAATGCGAGTAAAACATAAGGCACATAATTATCGTTATGTTTTAAATAATTAGCACACATCGACTTAATTTTCTTTTGAATCCACACTGTGCGTTAATTATTTACAAATGCCTTAGCGTATACACAGCAAAAAAAAATTCTTAAATAATGATTGACAGCTTATTGTATAATATTTCACTAAAAACTAAAAAAATTAGATGCAAATTAGATGAATTCTGTCAAACTTCATCCAGGAAAAGTTTGATTCGTGATCTATTTGATGTAATTTGATGATATGTTATACTTTTCATGCTGTTAATCTGAAAATGAATTGCATAGACCACGTTTTTGTCGAACTGCTACTGCAGCAACCAAAGCAGCACCTCTTCCACTGCCGTCTTCAGACAACATCAGATCAAACTAACCGAAATGAATTTAGATGATTTTCTTAACACTTATCTAAAATATTACCTTGTATTCGGGATGAGTTAGTTCTGAAATTTTCTTAACCATCAAATCGTGGAAAAACGGATGATATCTATATACAGAGCCATCGACACCAATAACAGTATGAGATCGTCGCATCTTGTTCAATATTGTCGCAGACGCAGCTGAGACAAGATAAGCTGCTCTAGTGGACACTCTTGAGCAAACCAATCGCAGATTTTCACAATCTTCGTCGGACGCGTTTTCGATGTCTAATCTGTCCAAAACTTTCTTGGTTTGCACATATTCGCGTTTGTTATCACTTTCAATCCAAGAAATATATTTCGTTTTAAACGCGTGCGGTGTGAATAGTTTTTCGGAACCAACACCATTAAAAATGAGATTCTTTTTTACCAAGGAAACAAGAACACATCTTACTAGTTCGCCCATATACATTCCGGATATCATTTTTTCGAAACTAAGAAAAAACTTTATAGAACCACTTCAATAGGTGAATTTCAGAAACTTACAGTTGCTTTCCAGGATTTAGAGATTGCTGATCAACCTCTTCGTCCCATTCGGTTCTAACAAAATCTAATACTCTATTATCGCCGAAAGCACCCCATTCAGTATTGATTATAACTTGCTTAGGTTCATCGAAATCTTCATTCCAAATTCCAACGTTTTCAAGTCTTTCCATATAACAAGCATTAGTGCCCGTGCCTTTGAAGATAAAAAGTTAAGATAATTTATCTTCATTATTGACAAACTTACCGACAATAAGACCGACTCTGCAGTCGCGGTTTTTATGAGCGCATGACATTAAAGTTCCCGTTGTGTCGTTCACCACCGCTGTGACATCGATTTCAATATCAGCTCTGCGTGAGATGGCATCCCGCAAAAGTTGTACAACATCTTCATTGACAACGCCTGAACACTTGAATCCTTTAGTCCACGAGACCAATATTGCTTTTGTTAAGCCTTCTTGTCGGCAAGGAAAGCTAAAAGTGAAACCGAGCGGAAGTCGCTCTTCTTTGACACCGTTTTTCTCCATAAAATTAGCCAAACATTCAGCAATTCTGTCGAAGAGCTAATTGGAAAAAGATTTAATATGGGCTGAAGAAACGAGTAAACAAATATTTTACCTCTTGACCACTACCTAACATAAGCGATTCGGGAATGGCATAAATTTCATTTTCCATTCGAAACTGTTCACCGTCTAAATCGATCAAAAGCACCCTGAAGTTGGTACCGCCGAGATCTAAAGCCAGAAACTTTCCTCTTTCTGAAATTTAAACAAATAATGAGTTGATTTGCGATAAGATGGAAAGAACAGTGAAAACAAACCTCGTCCGTTTGGTACGTCGCGGACAAAAGTCGGGAACATTTTGACCGATGCGGTCGAATGTGTTTCTTTGCCCAAACCTTCGTTGAATTCATTCAACAAAAGTGAGCTCACTTTTTCGAGCTGATCATTGGTGAGCACAATATCGCGGGTCAATGATTCGATCTGTTCGCGAAGAAAAAAACGAGACATTGGCGTTTTAGTGAAAAAAAGTTTTTGCTAAGCGTTCAAATGTAATTAAACGAAAAAGTGTTTAAACAGCGAACGACTGCAAGGTTATAACAAGCAGCAACATTTCCTCGTCTCGCTTTTTGAAAAATTGCACACCGTTCGATAGACGATTCCATAAAACAAGAAACTCGAGGCATGAAACGCGAGAACCTGTTCTAATTTTTTCTGCGAACGGCACGCAATTGAGTGAAGAGAGCGATTTTGGTGTCGCGACCTTTTGCCGCGATCGAAGAGATTGCCAGTCGCTGTCAAAAGCGGTGACGAGAAGCAGCGGTCGTTCGCGGAGTTTTCACTCGCGAAGTCGAGCGAACAGAGAGCGAATAGAGGTGAGCACTTAAGAAGAGAGAAAGAGCAGATCACTCACCATTTTTCAGAACTGAGTGCAAATCGAAAGTGAATCGAAAGCGATTTAACCGTCGAGTATTAAAGCAGCGAACGACAGTTTCCCCCTTTGCGTCAAACGGCGTTCGCTTCGCGAACCAATCGCTCGCTTCTCCGACGAACGTCCCTTCGCACGCCCCTTTCGCAACCGCCACGCGTCAATCGGTTTCGGAACGCGTATACCGACAAATTGATTGCGAAAGCGAAACTGGTATCCTTCTCTCTCTCAATCTCTATCACCCTTTCGCGTCGCCGCGCATCGCACCGCACCGCACCTCTCACACACCCCCCGGTTTCGCGCAGCGTTCGACCTTTCGCGCGAAGGGCAACCCGAAATTGGGTCACAAACGCGCAGTGCAGAATGCGCCCTTTACGCCACTCGATTGCGGTACGTACACGTAACCGGTGTGCAAAAATGTGCGTGCGACTGACGTGCGACAAAACGAAAGCGAGCATCATCACATGAATGTGATGCAATGCCGCTTCTTCTTCTTCTTCTTCTTCGTTAGAACCCGAAACCGGAGCTCGGATTGCGTGTGCATTTGTATTCGAGCGCACGCACACAATGCGGCGTCCGCTTTTTGCATCATTTCACACAATTGATTTTTGTTTTGTTTCTTCTTCTTCATCATCGATCGCGCTTTGATCACATTCCGCGAATATGCTAATCGATCGCATTCTTTTCGAACCAATATTTGATCGCGTCATTTGAACAAAAAATTCGCAACGATTGAAAGAAAGAAAAAAACGGCCGCCAATTGAAGTATTGAAGTAATCAAATTCTCGCCGCGATTGTTTTCGTGACTTTCAAATTGTTCTTTACATTCAACACTTTTTTTCAATCATTCGCCGTCTGACATTGAATAGAGCACAACTCGAAGCGAAAGAAACAACGCAATTTAAACTTAATAATTCAACTAATTTCTAATTGAAAAAGTTCGAAATTATTGTTCGATTAATGAGACAAGATCGTGCGACAGTTTTGCAATGGAAAATTAAAATTGTTTGATTGCATTTGGTGCAAAGAAGCGCTTAGAACCTCAAGAATTTTTTAAAAAATTGTCGCTTAAAAATTAATTTTTTTCGCTTTGTGTTGAACTTTGCCAATTTAATTTTTTTCAAATCTTGCGAGATTTGTGATACAACATTTATTGAAGGAAAAACTGATTTAATTTAAATTGCTTACGTCTGGCGTTTAAACCCTTTTAACTATGTTCGACTCAATTTTTTTTTAACATATTGAAGTAATAATTTTTCATAATCAACTTTAAACGAACGTTAACATCAAGCTTCGCAAACTCAAATTTCTCAGAATCACGTTGATTGAATTTTATGAATGAAAGCGAATACTTTCACTGTTAATTCGCTCGAGTACAAATAAAATAAAACGTCGCTCTTGTCATTAGTGATAAGTGAAAAGCTCGACGAAAAAAAAATTTTTTGATTGGCACGAATAGAAATTTCGAAATTTCGCCTATTTCATTGATTTGCGATCAATTCTTTTTCCAGAATTGCAATTTAACAAAAAGTTTTCCATATTTACCCATCGAAGTGTTTTCTGGAAATAGCGCTAGCGAATTTTAAGTACCTAGAGAGATAAGTGGCAAATGCTTTTACTATCTGCCAATTTTGCTGTTCAACTGTTCACTTTAGAAAAATCTCGTGATGGTTGAAAAAAAAGAAGAAAGAAAGAAGCTTAAACATAAATAAACAAAATTGGCTCAATTATTTGAATACAAATCATGTGAGAAGATGATTGCGTAGATTGATTTGCAAGTATCAGCGTTTGTATGTGACTAATTAATTCACAAATGAAGCAATCAAACTACTAATGTTCGAAACGCATGCAGGATGATGAGAACGTTTCAGCCACTTTATGTGTGTGTGTGCGCGCTATCGTAGTACAAAAATTGATTTCTCATTCAATTACGTTTCAAAACAGTCGAATCATTACTTTTCGATGTATTCATGAAAAAGGAAATCAAAGCAGAAAGCAGAAAATTAAATGTTCGTAGAAAAGCAGTGAGATGCACAGCGTACGTATTACAAAGGAAATTTTGTGTATCGTTCGTACGTGTAAGTGCGAAAAGGAAGAGATCGACTTTTTTTCATTAGAAATCGAATGCGAATAATATCGTTGAGCAATGATAATTATAATAATCAAAGAAAAAATTCGATTCTCCTCAACGGGGAAAATCTCTTGCTTTTACGTTTGTAATAACCGTTTGACTCTTTTTTTTATTCGATAATTGAGAATAAATTGAAAAAGTCTCAAGAAGCGAAAAGAACTCAGACAATAGAGCGCCGATGAGTTAACTTGTTTTTGCTTCAGAAACAAATTTAATACAATGGAAAAGACGAAAATCTTCCCATTTTTGTAGGTTAAATTTATCGAAATTCTAAGCTTTTTTGTCCCTCGATATAAACAAAAATGCGACGTTTAAAGGTCGTGAAATTGCGATTATGAGAGTTTGAAAACTTTTGATAAAGCTAATCGATGTACAATTAAAATTCACTGCTGCAATTCATTATCAAATGATGCTTTTCGTGCTTTGCAAAGCAATTTTTTCAGCGACGTTTTTTCCAATGAATTCGCGTTTGGAAGGCTTCACTTTCACGATCTCAATGAAATGGTAAAGTGTGGTAAATGTTGTGTGTAATTTAAGCGACGATCGAAAAATTTTTGGCATAAAGGAAATGATGGATTAACTTTCCAAATATTGCGGCGACATTATTATGCAACATCATTCGAGCTTACATAAGCTATTTTCGAAACTGTCTCAAAATTCTAATTATTTTTCTAACGTTGATCACCGCTTATTATAAATAAAAAAATTTTTGTGAAGCGTTTCAACGAAGCAATTTTTCTCGTGACATCGAAAACTATTATCACAACATGAAAAAGTTATGCGAGAAAAAAAATTTCTAAAATTAACAAGTGTAAATATGATACAATAATCAGAAGCGGTTTTGCAGAAACAGATTTTTTTTTAAATTATCAAGATAAAAAATTTCATTAACAAGGCTATAGATGACGCTTAAGATAATGTTTCAACAATCATGATAAATATGACACAATAGAAATTTCGAGAATTTAATGCTTCTATGTAAATCATTTTCGAATTTATTACAATCAAAGCGACAATTTTACGTCAATTCGCTTTCCGAAAATCATTTTTTTAATTTACCTTTTTTGTTTACAAACACTCGTGAAATCGGAAATTGACATTAGATAAAAATTTTTTTTTAACTTTATAGCTTCATTTATCTAACTGCTTACCGTATATGAACAGATTATATGCCATTTTACTGTCTCTCGAGTACAGTTTAGTGCGAAAAAACTGTGCGTGTGCAGTAGAAAATAAAGGTTACTATGCCACTATTACTCGCGCGATAGCAACATATGGTAAGGCATCTCACGATAAAGTGCCGTGACACATAATCCGAGGATATGCGACAGTTTGATTGCGAGCTTATTTTTAGTGTTTATCTATCGATTCGAATAAAAAATTGAAAGCTTTTTATAATTTTTTTTTCTAAAAATTTTTCTAATCTCGTATAACGCTTAATGAAAATTAAAAAACTTTTCTGTATGGCAAGCTTGAGTGGGAAAGTCAGCAGTTTCATTGTTCGAAGTTTAATCTCAATCACAACGCATTAAATTTAATATTTAAACTTCTACGCACTGAAAGTTTTTACGATTTTTTTTACCTGAGATTCATTAGCGTTGGTCAGAGGATTCGATTGGCATTTCTCCGACGCTATTCCCGAAAGAGTTGAAAGTATAGAGCCCATCGTTTATTTGAAAACAATTTGAATAATTTAACTTTCCTTAAAGCTCAGCTAATTCTGAAATAAAACGCATCTTCGAATCGGCGTTATAAAGTTCTGTAAGAAGCGCTCTGGTGCTGGCATTGTTTCAAAATTCGATGCATATTTTAAAATTAGTTCACTCGTTGCTTTTTGCACGCGTAAACAGTGATTTTAAAAGGTGGAGACAAATTTTAACCTTTACTAAAAATAATTTAATTCGTCGAAATCGTTTTAAAATTCGGACACAAAACGTGTGCAACTACAAGAACGTGACTAGACTCACATGGTAAATTTATTTTAAAAATGTTTTCGTTGAAATATTTTTAGAAAAAACAAACGAAATGTCTACTACGATAATCGTCATTCACACGCGTAGACGTTTGGTAATGAATGAGTTAAACTTTTTATGCTAGTAATTCTTAAATTTTACTATTCAAATGGCTACTCACGTAATATTGATGATAAAGTTTTTAATTTAAATAACTCTTAATCAATGAAACATGACCGCGTGAGAAAAAAGTCATTTTGAAGATCGTGATGGGAAGCTAAAAGGTGAAAGTCAATTTGTAAATGTCACGAAAGCTGATTTTTTGCAATTCTTGCGATTCATTAATGCAAATGCGATTTTTGAAGACAATTTTTAATTTTCAAAATTTTTCTCGGTCTCTGTGTTTCTCATTCTTAAGTTGAGAGTTTATATAATCAATTTGTTCCAAAAATTTGTCTTTGACGCGTTTAACTCAAACTTCGTCTGAAAGATTTTTTAAAAAATAATTGCAAATGTTGGTCAGCAGTTGGTCAAATCAGGTTCCTAGCCGAAGGTGGTCTAAGTTTTGAATTATGGAGCAATAATCGTCTCATTCGTTTTATATTGAAAAAATATTTTTCATCTTAAACTACGTACGTCTTTAAAAAGTAAAAGTGAAAATTTTGAATTTTTCTTTCTTTTGTTAAAAAAAAAATTAATTTGTCATGAATAATTTCAAGATTGACATCTTTTAAAAATAAAGAATTAACAAATGAAAATGATAATTGAAAATTAATGAGATTTTAACGTCTTCAAAATTCATAATTTCGACGGCTTGGAAGTAGGCGCATTAACTCTAAAACATAGAGGCACTTTATTGAAGCTTTGCATTTTCACGTAGAGAAAATATAATTGCGCGACAGCACAGAGGGTGAAGTTAAAATTTTAAGAAATAAAAATTTTTTATATATTTTAAAGTCTATTTACTTTATTAAGTTTACAGCATGTTTATCAAAGTAAATTATTCGCGAAATCCTATCCTGTCATTTACTTTGGCAAGATTTTACTAGAAAAAACATAAAATTAAATTTACGAAACAGAAAACTTACACTAGCGAATAAATTATAATACAGATGTGGCACAAACGTTTGCTTACTCGTTTGCATATGTTGTTTTTCAAAATTAACGACTTTTACTAACGTGTTTTTGAAATAGCAAATTTATCTTATTTTCAAAATTAATGATCTTTGTGGAAAATTACTCGGACAAGTGTTTCACGATTTTTCGATCAAACACTGGCTCCCTGGGTGAGCTTCTCGAAATTCTCGATTGATTGCTTCTCGAAAGTTAACATTGAGTTTTTGCAGGACACGTCTTCATTTTCAATCAGATTTGAGCCACTTCTCGTCTTTCAAAATAAATGAAACTTTTCACATGTGTTGTGCAGTTAATCAGTTTAATTATAGTCGAGGGTCAAAATGGTACCAAAAGCAAACAGTCGAAACTACACGTTTTCTCTAGAAAAAAATATGTGAAACATTTATATTCATCTTGGCGAGGAAAATTTAGATTATCAACTAGAAAAATGAAGAAGGTAAAAATTTTAAACAAAATTTTGTATGTGGAAAACTTCGTGCAATTTTGACATTTTTGTTTTCATTGTTTCTGATTGATGCTTTTGTCGTATTATTTTGGTTCCCAACTATAATTAAAATGATTATCTGCACAGCATATGCGAAAAGTTTGTTTTAAAAGGCTAAAAGTGGCTCAAATCTGATTGAAAATGAAGAAATGTCCTCCATACTTTTAATGTTCACTTTGAGAAAAACAATCGATGCTCGCGCGATGAGCCGGACTTTGATCGAAAAATCGTTAAACACTTTAACTTTAACTTTATTGATAAAATAGAAGGCATAATGACCTTAGCAAATAGCAGAAGATGCGCTTGTCCACTTATTTTCGACAAACATTTGCGAAAATAAGCGAAATCCGTTCCCAAAAAAAGCTTTACCCCC